>OX578133.1:104315440-104567940 GCA_951213105.1 Amaurobius ferox | reverse complement strand
AGGTTAGGGCAGCAAGGTTATTTACAATGGCGCTTAAACAAATCAATCTTGTAGGTTAGTGCAAGGATGTCGGAGGTCTGAAAGTGACCCTAGAACGACTAGCACGAATTCAATAGACTTTGGGATACGGAGGGGCCGATTTGAGAGGAAAAACGACCACGCAAGAAGCTATTCTGGAGGATAGAATAGCGTCAGGGGGCTAACCTGAGCTAAAAATAGCAGAAAGAGGTCAGTTAGATTGTCGGTTACACGCCAATATGACATTAGAGGGTGGAGAATGCAGATTCCACTTTGACTATAAGAGTTTGCAATTTCGTCCCAGTAGCTCAACTGTAGAGCGTCGGCTGGACTGTTCAAAGATCCAGAGCTCGATTCCCGGTTGGGCAACAAGGTTCTTTATAATTGTATTGTTGACTTACTTACGTATTGTATTGTTAATGTATTGTATTTTCTTAATATTTTCGGAAATAATTGACATTCAGAAATACCAATGATACCAAAAATGTTCAGAAATGACCAGACTTTACAACTAGACAATAAGAAAAAAAAAGGTATTTTCATGATTTTAAAAGTCGAGTATTCCGTCAACACGAGATATCTTTGAGTCGCAAACACAGATAGTCTACCTATAGAGGGTTCTCCGCGAGTTGGAAGGACCACCTGTGGTCGAAGCTCATTTTCTCGATTTCTGAACCATATGAACCAGGTTTAAATCCCGCATATGGATGGAGAGCGTATATATTCAGAGCAGATTGTTATCCATTTTAAATTGTAGCTCTCCATCAGAATATGCATCATGGGTCTTAAAAAACTAGTAAATTGCAAAATTAATCCATCCCAGTTCAATGCCAGAACTGGATACATCTAACGAAAAAAGCCATCTTGTAAATTATTTATTCAATAAGAAAGTTCTCTGCTTTCAACCGGGCAGGTCGATTTCTGTATCTTACAGGACAGATGGATACATACTTCGAGTGCTAAATAAGCTGGGAAAAACCGGATATTTTAGAATAATAACGGAGTTGTTTTCTGTTTTATTCAATTTGTAATTTTCCTTGGAAAATGTATAATGTTTTTTAAAAAACATTTACACCAAAAGCAAATAAAAATTTGCTGTATATTTTGTTAGATGTACATTTTTGCTATAAAATAGTCAACGCTTAGATAAAATATCTTTTTTTTTCTTTTTATAAAATCGAAACTTCTAACTAACAGTAATTTCAATCATGTAGTCATCTCCCATCATTCCAAAATTAGTGACTACTTGTAGACTTGTATCGTTTGAAGTAACTTGGAGCAACAATTTACTGCTTTTATCTTTATGGCATTATAAAAATCAAATATAAAACTACATTAAATGCAGTATAAAGTTATGAACGTTTTAAATACCAGCAGAAAGTAGTGAAATTAGACAAATCTGAAGAAATTAGTCATCGTAAACAGCATTTTGAAGTTAAAACTTCAAACATGGTAAAAATTTCATTTAAAATATTTTTTTGGGTATTCAATACAAATCAATGGAAATAATAATCACCGCAGTATTTAATGCAAAATGTTGCAAAAAATAAATTAAAAGAAAATCATTTAAAGAAGAAAATACTTTGGTTGTCGATCTCTAGTACTTAACTTCCTTACTCAATCTGCATTAGTACAGCCTTTTCCTTATTTTGAGAAGAACTATCATTTTTACTCGGCCTTGTTTCTGTAAATTAAAGACGGTTTATTAATTACATTGTAAAACCAACTCTAGAACAAAGAATTCCAGTTGTCTTGTAAAAACCAGTCCTACAATAAAAGGTTTAGTTGGTTTGTCGGAAGCAGAAAATCCTATTAAAGAAAACATGTATATATAGATTAGTGCATTTGAATTTTTTGGCCCTCTACTGCCGTTTTATGAACATGGAAGCTGCTTTCACAAGGACCTATAATTTAGTCATCGAGATCTACATTTCAAAAACTAACAGCCATGCTTACTTAAAACTCTCCCAGGATTCAGAAGATAGAAAAGTGAGCCTTGCTGCTCGTAAGTAACTCCAGATTCGGTAGCACCAAATTATGATTCTTGAAAATTTCACCAATGACATCAATGCGGTACCCCTAACGTTCAATTTCAGTGTTACGATAAAAATATGGGAACACATAATATTAAGCGGAGAACATTAACTGTGCAAATATTTTAAACAAAGTGTATGTTATGGTTCTACAAATTATGTCATTTCCTTAAAAAAAAAAAAAAAAACCATATGAAATGGCTATATTTGTAAGCATAATTTTTTTTTTAATCTGATGGTTGCAGCATATGGCTTTCTCTACATGATTCAATTAATTTACTTCTTTCACGGCAAAAATATGACGTACAAGACCCTCGGTACACAAATCCATTACACAAAGTATTTTCTCTCATGAATGGAACGCACTAGATCCGCAAGAATGTGTCGACTCATTTGTCGTATAATATTGCATATAAAAAATGAACATATTTTGCGATAGTTAATACTTTTTTTAATATTTAATTTTTTGCTAAATTTATTAGGGAAATTTGCTATATCTCAAGAACGGTTCATTTTATCGTTCAAAAGTTTGTGCTATTCGTTTTCGAATGAAAACTTACATAACAAATGATTAACCTCAAAACTTTCGATTCGAGTTCAGAGATGCTTAAAACGTTCTTTCGATGAAAACTCGAATTTGTATTATAGACCCCGTCACAATACTATAAATTTATATTTTGCATGTAGGGAAAGCAAAAATCGAATTTAAAAAAGAAAAAAAGTATTTGAAAAATGGAGGGCCTTTTTTCAATTATGGGTGAACTCAAAAACCAATAGTTCTCTGATAATCATCGATTGTAATAATCGCACCAAATTTCCGATTTTCTCAATTTGTTCGGGAGATATTGTGCCCATAGACGTACAGACAGCCACACAAAATGATTTAAAAAATGGTTGAATCGTAATCTGGGATGTTCAAAATCTATCATTTTTATCCAAATCCGACAATCTGATTTTTGACCGCACACAATACTTTCCCCTTAATAGGCATATTATATACTGTAGGAAAAATTAAAAGCTTTCCAACTTTTCTCATGATCTCTATTCTTAACTGTACTCTGATATTTTAAGCATCTTTAAGAAAGAAAGGGTCTAGTGTTTTCCAATGTCTGAAGAACTCCGATTTGGCCCTGGACTATACCCAAGATTGACGCCACTGCCAGATCTTTTTACACTTCATAGAAACTGATGACAATTTTTGACGTCGCGACAGGTATTAGACCTGGGTATTAGATTATATGTAGGAGTCTTAACAGGTATAGATCGCTAATGATGTCCCAAAGAATGAACTTGAGTTTTCAGCCTTTTTACATTTTTACTTTTACAACAAATACTAGGTTCTTACTATGTGTTTGTATGTAAAAACGTATTTTGATGGGTATTATGATAAATGCATTAGGATGGAGTCGAAACTGTAACTCTCAATTTAGTATCATAATATAAAACAGGAATTAGTTTGATAGACTTATTATTTCAGAATATATATATATATATATAAACCTGCAGTAGTTATTTAACATGAGGAATACGAAATTTCAAGCAGTCATAATTCACTAATGGTTTTAGTAAATACAAGGTAGGATCAAAAAGTTCGGAGACTGTGCTGATATCTCCAACCCTGATTGGAGAAGAGGGGGAACTATTTTACCGTGGCGTAGAGGCACATGTGACGCGAGATGTGAAAAGTAAGAAGCAAATGTTTTTCTAGACAATGCGTGTCAATGAACTGTAGTCGTTCACATTCGTCGAAAACGGAAATGGCGTTTGAAGAACGCTGGTAGAATTTGATATTCGCACGTTGTTCTTCAAACGCCATTTCCGTTTTCGACGAACGCGAACGACTATAGTTCATTGACTCACATTGTCTGAAAAACCCCTGCACTGCGGACCTGCTTTTTCCTTTTCACATCTCGCGTCACATGTGCCTCTACGCCAAGGTAAAATAGTTCCCCTCTTCTCCAATCAGGGTTGGAGATATCAGCATAGTCTCCGAACTTTCTGATCCCACCTTGTATATTTATTATATACGAATTCGGGGTGCTTTGTCTTGGAGAATCAGAATCTCTTATCAAAATTGGGTGTTGCCTTTTGAAACAATCGAGTTGGTGCAAAGTTTAATATGAAAACGACCCCTTTTACAAATTAGTTGCACATTTATTTACAGCAGGCTTTATTGCGGGTCTAATAATACATTTGGTTTTACTGTACGAACCGAAGAGCCGGAATAACGCGCCGTGATCAAATTTTATTTTATAACCAGAAATAAATAGGCACCTTTGTTCAGGAGTTAATACGATACATTCTCGAGGTATTAGAACTTTTACTTTTACTCAGGTGACACGATATCTCTCGAACAAATTGGGCAAATCGAATTAAATTGAGTACCATTGTTTCAATCAATAAACGTCAGAGGGCTAATGATTTCCAGAAAGATTGCATTAAGGAAAAGCTCTCAATTTTTAGGCTCTCAATTTTTACTTTCCTTATATACATAATGTATAAGGAAAGTATTGTGACGGGGTCGAAAATTCGAAATCGAGTTTTCGACGGGAGAGCACGTTTCAAGCATCCCTGATCACGAATCAAAATTTTTTGAAGTGATGTCTGTGTGTGTGTGTGTGTGTGTGTGTGTGTGTGTGTGTGTGTGAAAGTATGTGTGTGTGTGTGTCAGTGAGTCTGTGGAGACGATAACTGACGAACGAATGGACCGATTCAAACCAAATTTGGTACAAAAATCACAATCCATAAACACTGGAAGCCTTTTGTTTCTATACGTAATCGAATGTTCAGAGTCCCCTAAATTTTCGAATAAAATTTTGAAAAAATCGTCAAAAAATCAAAACCACTAATAAAGTTACGCAAATAGACATTTCTTATGTAATTTTTTATTAGAAAACGATTGACATAAATTTTAGAACGCTAACATGAACCGTTCTCGAGATATTGCACATTTTTCAAAAAAATTATTAAAAAGTCATATAAAATAATAAAAAAATATTTCCTATTGAGAAACATGTTCATTTTTCATATGTAATACCATGCGATAAATTGGGTGACATCATTCTCGTGGATCTAGCTCGTTCCATTCATGAAAAAATATACTTTGAGTAATACTTTTGTATTTGAACGCCAATAGTCATTTATCTGCTGTAAGAACAACTTATTTCTTCGTCCATAACGCTTGGCGAGATTTTGGCGACGAATTTGGCGGAATGTCGCCAAGTTGGCGACTTTTTGAAATGTTGCCAAATTAACGAAAATCTCGCCAAGTGTGTGAAAATGACGCTAAATCAATGAAAACGACTAATTGTCGAAAATTCATTATCTTAGAAAGAATATTAGTATTTACTATAAGAAAAATCTATATTTTTACTGTAAAAGTAGAAATTCATTACATTATATAAGGAAAGTCATGTGTTGCCCACATCAGATTTTTTTTACTGTAAAAGTAGTAAATTCATTGCATTATATAAGGAAAGTCATGTGTTGTTCACATTAGATTTTTTGAGGCAGCTAAAGAAAATTAGAAAAAAAAATATGTTATGCTACAAATTATTACAGAAATGGTTATTTTATATGTAATTGTCTATTTAAAAGTGAATTACCCATTACAGAACGCTACCATGCGCAATCCTTGAGATACTGCACGTTTTTGACCTAAAATGGACAATTTCATGAAAATAAATTTATTCAGTATTTTTACTTTCCTTATATACAATAATGTATAAGTAAAGTATTGTGACGAGGTCGAAAATTCGAATTCGAGTTTTCGACGGGAGAGCACGTTTCAAGCATCCCTGATCACGAATCGAACATTTTTGAGGTGATGTCTGTGTGTGTGTGTGTGTGTGTGTCAGTGAGTCTGTGGAGACGATAACTGACGAACAAATAGACCAATTCGAACGAAATTTGATACAAAAATTACAATGCGTGAATACTGGAAGCCTATTGTTTTTACACGCAATCGAAAGTTCCGAAGCCCCTAAATCTTCGAGTGAAATTTTGAAAAAAATCATCAAAAAATCAAAACCTCTAATAAAGTTGCCCAAATAGACATCTCTTATGTAATTTTTCATTAGAAAACGATTAACATAAATTTTCGAACGCTAGCATGAGCCGTTCTCGAGATATTGCACATTTTTAAAAAAAATTATCAAAAACTTATATAAAATAAAAAAAAATATTTTCTATTGAGAAACATGCTTACTTTTCATATGTAATATCATGCGATAAATTTGGTGACATCATTCTCGTAGATCTAGCTCGTTCCATTCATGAAAAAGGATACTTTGAGTAACAGTTTCGTATTTGAACGCCAATAGTCATTTATCTGCTATAAGATTAAATTATTTCTCTGTCCATAAGGCTTGGTGTGATTTTGGCGATGAATTTGGTGGAATGACGCCAACTTGGCAACTTTTTAAATATTAAAAAGTCACAGAAAATCTCGTTAAATGCATAAAAATTACGTTAAATCAATGAAAATAACGACTATTTGACGAAAATTCAATATCTTGGAAAAAATATAAGTATCTACTATAAGAATAACCTAGTTTGCTTTTACTGTAAAAGTAGTAAATACATTAAATTATATAAGGAAAGTCATGTGCTGCCCATATCAGATTTTTAAATAAGCAAACGGTTAGTAAGTCATTTAAATCAGTAAGTCATTCTAGCCTGCGATACAAAACTGAAGCAATGTAAGGCAGCTAGACATATGTTTAATAACTGAGACATTTCTTTCACCAAAGAATTAATAAACTTAATATATTAAATAAAAAATGTACAAAATAGCTTATAATTTACAAATAGAAAATTCTGTTTAGCGCGCGAATTTTTTAAATTAATTTTGGGCGCACGAATTTTTTGGAATGCAGTTTTTTCCCCATAGACTTAACATTATATGACCTGTCATCTCAGATATCTGATTACGTATATCAAAATTTAAAATTCGAGCTTTTTTATGACCTGAAATGATTAATTCAATCTATGTACAAAATTTTATTCGAATCTGTTAAATTTTACTGTCAACGAAACTTTTACACACAATTATAACTCATCATTCAGTCAATTTATTGATGCAAAGCGAGTTGCATAGCTTTCTTAACACCGACTAAATATAATTGTGTGGAAGACCCAGGCCGTCCGACTCATAATTGTGTAGAAGACCCAGACCGTCCGACTCATCCAGAGGACTTGAGCAACTATATGGACGGCCGGGGACTCATAAACTTTTACACACAATTATGAGTCCCCGGCCGTCCATATAGTTGCTCAAGTCCTCTGGATGAGTCGGACGGTCTGGGTCTTCTACACAATTATGAGTCGGACGGCCTGGGTCTTCCACACAATTATATTTAGTCGGTGTTAAGAAATCTATGGAACTCGCTTTGCATCAATAAATAGACTGAATGATGAGTTATTACGAACCGTTCCCAAAATATCAGAAATTTTACTTTTCTCCTGCACGATATCTTTCGAAAGAATCAAATCAGTTCATAAAATTTGGTATGCTTATTTAAATATTTAGCTTCAAAATGAATTCTGATTTTCAACGAGATTGAGTTATAAGAATGCTCTAATTTGTGTCATTGTTTTCTAACAATATCTAAATTCGTTAATGTGCATCAAAGTGCTCAACCCATCAGATTTTTTACATTGCTTTTTCATTAAATCAAAAGTTTATAGTGTGTGTGGGAAATCACGTTTTTATACAAATGAGATTATTTTGTGAAATACTATTTATTTACTATTTCTTCTTTAAAGGATACTTATGAGGAAGAAGATGAAGTACACTACAGCAAAGGACAGTTTGATGTATTTCTCTCTCCTGCTTGTGTCAGGAAGAAACCACCAAATGATTGTTAAGAAATACTGGAAAATAGCACCCCCAACCAATATCATAGTAGCTCCTATGCTGTGTTCGTATAGAACTGTAACGACCTGCAAAAAGAAGGGAAATGAAATCATATTTAAATGAAATTCTGATAAAGTATTAGCACTACATACGATAATTCCAGTATAAATAAAATAGGGGGTCCGATTTCCGTCCTCTTATTCACATTTTAGTACCTGGTGGTCTTCAGCACAATATTAATCTAAATATTGACACTTACATTGTTAAACATTTTCGTGGACGTTGCTCTAAAATGCACACCACTTATGTAAAAAACCCAACTCAGTTTTTCCGACATAGTGGTGCAATATTACACAATAATTAGTGATAAATATAAGGGTCGACAGTTTTTAGTGCAAAGTTGTACGGAAATATGTAACAGTGTGCATTTTTCAAACTTTATTCTATTTAGTGCATTACCAAAACCGAAATATATTATACTATCGCTATAATGAAACATAAAATTCCTAGAGAATGTAATTAAAAGAAACATGTTCATCATTTCACGCTTCTTTTTTAGTCTTACAACAGTGTTAAAATATTTTGCGCACTTTGCACTGAAAAGTGGTGCCAGTCGTACTGCCTACTAATTTTCGTGCAACTATATACGCCACTTATTTTGGAAACCGAACTCAGTTTTTCTGACACAGTAGTATAATATTTCACAAAAGTAAGTAAGCAATACAACTGTAGGCACTTTTTGGTGCAACGCTGTACGGAAATTTTTAACATTATTCAAAGGAAAAGAAAATGGTTATTTTCTTGCAGGAATTTAGATAATGTATTGAAAAACACAAGTAGTAAAACAATGTTTTATACATTTTTATAATTTGCAATACTTTGAATGCTATAGAGCAAACAGATTCAGCTTGGTAACGGATAAAAACGGAGAAAATGGACGAAATGTGAAACTTCCCTTCCCTCAATATCCCTGCCTCTACATTAACCTACCCTAACACATGACCTAAAACTAATATATAACAGCAACTTTTACCATTCACATAAAATCATGTAGAATAGAAAACGTGTTCAACTATTGACAATATGTAGAACTGTAGATTATAAAAACTCGCAACTGGAAAAACAACAACCTTTCTATACTAAGTCAGACGTTTTCTAGAGGTGGGGGGATGGGGGGAGGGGACCAAGATCAGAAATTTCATGAGAAAAGGACCTCCAAGAAACGTACATTCCACAAAAGTCTCAACTATTTAACTTTTTTGGTGTTGGGGGGAGGGATGGGCCCATTCCTCTTTTGGACTTCGGGTTTGTTGGTTCTTTTGCACTGACGAAGGGTATCCAACGTATCCTCGAAACAGCTGTATGCTGCATTATTTGGCTATTTGTGCTTATTTACGTTGCTCTAGTTTTCTTTATCCATTGCACAAAGTGTATTTTACTTATTGATAAAAATGACCATATCTAGCCAATTGAGCGAGAAATATTGCCCATATCTGATATAAACAAATTATAATTCCAGACTATACATATTTTTTAGATCATTTCTGTTTGGAATAGTTATTATTATTTTGTAAACGAATTGGATTTCTCCATTCCATCCATCTTGGGGGCGTCGCGACAGGAAATTGCATTTTTTCCCCTTCCCAGTCCGAACTGGTCGAGGTAAAAATCGTTACCGGAACGTTACAGGTCAAGGATATAAAACCAGCAGCGGGGGAAACTACAAATGAAACGAAAAAATAAATACGAATGCGCAGTGCTTGGATTACAGAAAAGAGCAATGCACCGCGTTCATTTCTTACAAATAAAAGAGCATACCTCATTTATGCTGTTTTCACAGAATTTAAACGAAAAATTTAATCAGTGAAACGTAAATTATTTTTTGCGATTGCGTGATTTGGAGAAAAAGAAATACTCCCGTCTCGAGACCAAATCTACAGTCTAATTACACTCCCGCGATATCTTGTTCTCGGAAAAGGGGATTGTTTAGATAATTTAAAAACTAGAATACCAGAAAATGTCAGGGTACATTAACTATAATCCTGAAATAACAATAAATGCACTTTGAAAATTTGTTGAAAGCCTATCATTAGAGAAAGCCTATTTGGACGATGGTGGAAAAGATTGATATTTGAGAGAAGTATTAGACCACGTAAGTTAATTTAATAGTTTCGCCTCAACGAATTTTTAAATCGTCTTACATACAATCACATATTGGATATTTGACTGCAATCTTTTACTACTACACATAATTTATGGATAATATTTCATCAAAATATTAAACCCTCCATTTCTTCTATTTTCAGTAATTTTATTTTCTCAACATTACATGGTAATTAATGTATAGGGAAAGTATTAGAATCATGTCGAAAATCGCAATTCGATTTTCGACGGATCTATACGTTTCGAGCACTCTAGAACCCGAAAACTATTTTAGCGTGGCGTTTGTGTGTATGTGTCTGTGTGTATGTGTTCCTACCTGTCTCTGCAATGTATGTATCCACTCTTGCTGAAAAACGAATCTACCAAATTTTATAAAATTTTAAACCAAAGTCACTTGTGGGTGACCCTGGTGCTGATTTTGGTACAATTCGGGATAAAGGAACCAGCCTTTTTTTTATGGCCCGCAAAATTCATACCTGTGATTCATCAACTCTAAGCTTAAAAACAAATTAACCAAATTTCACCAATTTTGGTAGATAAGTTACTTGTGGGTTATCCTGGTGCTGATTATATTTGGGTACGATAAAAAAAACATGTCTTTTTTTGAGAAATGGCCCTTCAAAAATCGTCAAATTTTAAAATAAAATACTGCGAATACTCAAATGTACCAATTAAATATTTGTTTTATACGTAATTTTTGATGACGAATGGAATAAACCCAACCCCATAGTCCTAGGACAAACCTAAGATCGAGATAATTCAATTTTTTTTTTCATTTTTGTCACGTCGCCTTTAAAAATATACCCAACCGCTAAATGAAAACGAAAATTGAATTAAAACCACGAATTCAGTGTAATTTCAAATAACTATCCATGTTGTTTTGTGCGTTCAAACTCAATTTAATGAATTGTGAAAGAAATAAAGTAAAAGAAAATGAATTCATGTCTGTAGAGAAAGGCATGTGCTGCTCACATTAGATTTTTTCGTTTGCTTTATAGTCTTCTCCCACTGCTGAGTTAAATATAGCAGCTATTATAGGAGGGAGGTCTTTTCGTAACTCCAAACATGCCATTCTATCGCATTATTTCGGCAATACTCGAAATGACGGTTCTAATTGGTTTCAATTACACACATAATTTTTAATTCACACACACACACACGCACACACATGTATATATATATATATATATATATATATATATATATATATAGAACTACACGGACTTATTAAAATAAAAAGCAAAATAATTGATATATGCAACAGTGTTTCTAAACGACTGAATGACAAAATATCTGCTGAACGATCGGTTCCAATTTAAGAAATGTTTTAATTTAGGTAGACTATCATCGAATGTGAATTTTATTCAAGTGGCATATTTTGGTAAAAATTTACAAAATATATTATACCGGTCTCCTAAAAAAAGTTTACAATTTTAAAAATATTTTTATAGCCTAATTAGTCAAACTAAAAGAGTTCCACTGCTATACGATCAAAATTATCTGAAATATCATTAATTAAAGTTTTTGGCGTACAATTGGGGACTGTACAAAGCTAAAGATAAGCACCCATATATGTTTTCAAAGGGAAATTTTATATAACGAAAATCAATTTTTGTACGACCCCTGAAATATATGTTTGGAGATCCAAGCCGTGGCGCCTGCCACGAATGGCATCAGGCGGCTTTCGATGTGCTCATTGTTTTTTTTTTTTTGTTTCCCCCCCCCCCCCCCTTTTTTTTTTTTTTTTTTTTTTCCCTGATCGGTTCAAAGTAGCTTAAGTCCTATAATTTTGACAATTTTTTCACTGCCTATTTTGCATATTAAAGAGTCTGCTTCTTTTTTAAAAGATATTTAAATATTTAAATGGTTAAGGAACAATTTGCTAATTATATATATATATATAGATCAAGGAAATAAATTTTACTTACAAGTCTCAGGAGTTCTACAGGGTGGCTGCAGTAGCAGTATGTTAGCTAATTTATACCTTTATCTTTATGAACAGTCTTTTATGTACCTCAATAGATTATAAAATTTACAGATATGTTGATGATCTGATTTGCTTAGTATATACTGAAAATTATGTCATTGATATAGTTTTCTATCCAGACAATTTGGAATTAATTCCTAATGAAGCCACTATTAGTAACAATATTAATTTTTCGGATTTAAATCTTTTTATTGAACCTACTAATGGAAGTGCTACACATTTATATGATAAGAAAGACTATTTTAATTTTAACAGTAATAAAATATTACCATTTAATTCCTGCAACTCGATTCAATTGTATAGAAATATTTTACTTAATCCGCTTTTTAGAATTTATAGATTATCAGATAAAAAATGTTATGTTATGCATATAAATAATCTAAAAATTACCAGCAAATTATATAAATATCCATACTTATTTAGTAAATGGTATAGTTAAAAAGTTTAGACAAGCTTGAATTTTCATGAATTCTCTTCTTAGTAACTTATATTATCTAGACATCAACATTCTCTTGTATTAATAACACTTTATATTTACATCCACTTAAACATTAGCCTTACTATTATAAGCCCAATTATTTTGTAGTTCTTACTGTATAATGTTACCTTTTAATGCCTTTTCGCATTACTGTTATTTATTTCTTACGATTGGCAACAGTAGGTCTTTTCTTTTATCCTTTGCGAATGCCAACACTGGTCTCTTCATTCGGGGTTCCAATGGTTCGGGCATATGCAGAGTTTTTCCTAGGTATTCTTGTTTCCTTTATTTTTCAATCTTTATGTGTGTTGCCAAGTAGAAATAGTTTATAGATATAATCTATCTATTTCTTCAGAAACATACATATTTTGGGTTCATTTTGAGAAAATACTTGGACCCGACGAAGAGTTTTGTTGAAATGAACAATTCAATTATTTAGGCCTAGTCCTTGTCCATGTGTATAGCATTAACGCTTGTATTTTTTTATTTGGTTTTTCTATTATCGATTCCATACCATTGATATTTGTTGATTATCTTTAGCTGGATGACTCGAAATTTGCATTTTTCCCATTTGATTGAAGATTCGCTATTTAATACTTCTTTTTATTTTGTAGATTTTATATTAAGTTAGGATTTTTGAGTTGCAACTTTTCTCTATTCTATCAGACTCTCAAACTACTATTATATATATATATATATATATATATATATAATTAGTTGTGAACATAGTATTTTTATTTAGAAGTAAATGACACTATTTACAGAAAAATAGCATATACCCTTCTCAAGATACAGCACGTTTTCATAAAGAACAGACAAATATAATAAATGAAATAAGTGTCTTCGAAAGTACTTTTAACTAATAAATGGACATCGTTCTTTATTAGTTATTATGGATATTATGGACGTTTTCAAGATATTAGAAATTTTACTTTCCACAAGGAGCGCGATGTAATAATTTAGTGAATTACGTGAAATTTGGCATGTTTATTTGAAATGGAAACAAACAAATTTCATAGATTATTTTCGCAATCTAGTTCTAAGAAAGCTCTGATTTGTGTTATTGTTTTCTCTCAACATCGACATGTCGGGATTACGACCCAGACCCATACCAGTCACCATCTGAGCTCTTATCTATAGTAGATTCTGAGAGATAGATGCTTTAAAATTTTTTGGTAAAAACACATACGAAATATTTAATTGCCACCAATAAATAGAAAATTCAGCCGAAATCCCGACAAGCCAGAATCCCGACAGCCGAAATCCCGACATGCCAAAATCCCGACAGGGTCGAAATCCCGACAAGTCAAAATCCCGACAAGGTCGAAATCCCGACAAGCCAAAATCCCGACAAGGTCGAAATCCCGACAAGCCAAAATCCCGACAGCCGAAACCCACTCTTGCACAGACTAATACAACACTAAGGCGGTCATCGCAGTGACGTCACAAGGGTTAGAATTTACTAATCAGCACTCCCCCCCCCCCCCCACGCACATGCACTGGACTCACGCTCCCTCTTGTCTCCATCCGCTTGCTACAACAATGGCCATATGCTATTTGAATATGCTATTTAAACGTATGCAGAATGTGTAAGTGTTTTTTTTTTCTTTTTTAATAAAATGAATTTCCTAAATCTTATACCGACCTGTTATATCATTTTAATCTTTGTCATTTCAATTTGCCAAAATTTATTTCAGTAATGGCATAATTGTTATGATTTAGTGATTAAAACTATTAATTTGTAAAATGTAGAGATGTAAAAACGCCGATAATTTTGATCAAGCTATACATATAGGCGTAGAGAGCCATGTGCGTGGGCCCAGCGTGAGTCCAGCGCATGTGCGTGGGGGGGGGGGGGAGTGCTGATTAGTAAATTCTAACCCTAGTGACATCACTGCGATGACCGCCTTAGTGTTGTATTAGTCTGTGCAAGAGTGGGTTTCGGCTGTCGGGATTTTGGCTTGTCGGGATTTCGACCTTGTCGGGATTTTGGCTTGTCGGGATTTCGACCTTGTCGGGATTTTGACTTGTCGGGATTTCGACCCTGTCGGGATTCTGGCTTGTCGGGATTTCGGCTGTCGGGATTTCGGCTGTCGGGATTTTGGCTGTCGGGATTCTGGCTTGTCGGGATTTCGGCTGTCGGGATTATGTCCGGAACCGGACTGATATGGATGCACCATCAAATTTTAAAGGCGGTAGAGAGGTTCATTAGGAATTTTTAATTCTTTTTTTTTTTTTTTTTCCAGATTAAAAATTAGCATTTTCCTTGAAACATCTATTTTTCAAGATTGGCAATAAATAGAATTTAGATGTTAACTGATATGGTTTCAACATTAAATTCTGGAGAAGGTAGGGTGGTTCACTAACTTCCGGCTCTTTTTCCACCCCCGCTTCAAAAATTTTCTTTAAAACCTCATAATTGGCTATTGATAGAGCTCAGATAACGAATGATAAGGGTTTAGTATTACATTCTGGTGATGGTAGATGAGCTCAATAAGGATATCCATTTCCAGTTCTGTAGATGTACCAAATGTCTGGTTTTACCAAAAATTCACCTGAATATTCGAAATAATTGTGCAAAAGATTCTAAACATTTTTAATAGTTCCGTTGAAAATGATGTGTACTTTCCCCGTATGGAGGCTTCTTCATAATTTTTTTTTAATTATTTATTTATATGAATAGGTATTTACAGTTTAAACTTACAGACCATACTGAAAGTTTTAAATCCGGATGAACTAAAAATGTAGCAAGTGTTCCATAGAAGTTCACAAATTAGAAAAAAAAATACTGCAAAGAATGTTTGGGAGCGTCTACATTATATCCCTGAATTATTTATAATTCTTATTATAAATGAAAAAAATTCAATGGAAAATTTCAAGACACACACTTACCCATTGAAACTTGTTAGGCACATCAGTATATCCCACAGGGTTTGAGATGGTCACAATGAGACCGAAGCAGCTTATAAAGATAACCACAAGACTGACATTATTGCAGATTCGAACAAGTTTCGTGCCTTTGACATTCCTTTGATGAATTGTTTGGAACAGCAGTCCAAAGGAGATAATACCTAATGGTAAATATTCCAAATTAAATTGGGAAACAATAGGAAGGTGTAATACAAGGCATAAAATATGCTGCAGAGCTTCGTTCCTCCGAAATGTTTGACAGTTGCAACTTAACATTTATTTCATTAGAAATTCTTATTTACATCTTGTTAAAAAGTTAAGTCTAATTCAAGTTTCTGAAAAAAATTGGCTAATTCGATGTCAGAATGTTTCTACTTTAAAAAACATACTGATTTATGAAAATCTAACTTTTGAATTTTTTAGTAGATTAGTGGGCTCTTTTCCCTGTTCGCTACGCTTCGAAAACCCCCGTAACTTCCTGGCTCGCAGAGATCGCTTCGCGAGCTTTTTTAAGCCAAACTCAAATTTTAAATCGGTAAACAGTTTATTTTATCGTGTTACCCTATTATTTCTCTATAAATGCACCACATTTCATATTTTGTATGCTGCAGTTTTTACGGTACGAAACAGAGAAAATCAGTGGATGTGGCGATACGAAAAAACATTTTTCACTTCAGAAGTGCATATAAAGTAAAATGTCTCGTAAACTACATCAAAATTAAAAACGGACTCCGTCTTTCAAATATTCAACTATGTAGGCACATGCTTGCAAAAATTCGTAGTCTATCCAGAACGTGAATTCGCAGTTTAAATATTTTGTCATTGACTTTGACATTAATTATTTCTTAAATTACAATATATTATATCAAAAAACGATTTATTTCTGCAAACCTTTTTCTACAAGTATACCAAATTTTATATTTTTGTATGCTATAGCTTTGCGATACAAAGCAGAGAAACTTGTCAAAGCAACTTTTCTTTAATATTGAGAGATATTGGTTAAAATTTGTGACTTTGTCCTCTATTTAGATAGTTTTTATGCTCTCTTTTTTATGCTCTCAGCAACTTTTCTTTAATATTGAGAGATATTGGTTAAAATTTGTGACTTTGTCCTCTATTTAGATAGTTTTTATGCTCTCACTTTTACTTCCTCTTCAGTCTATAATAGTACATGCAGTGGAGAAGTACTGTAATTGGATTCCGAAACGGACAGGATGGATTTTCACATTTTCACCATTCCTGAATGCAATCAACCATTTTTCAATAATGTCTGTGTTGACGAGTCGCTTGAACAAATTGAACAAGATGATTATACTTCAATCTGTTAAGCAAAAGAAGCCTATTGGTTTTCAGCGAGTTCAAGCAAGATGGACACCCTCCATTTTTTTTCCTCCGACAATTGAAAACACGTAAAATAATTATGCTAATAATTTTTCTTCTTCGGCCCGAATCTTCCGATCTACCCGAAGGTGTAAGATATCTGTTGAGACGGCTGGAAAGTTCCACCCAATTTAGACCAGAACCCAATGGGGCGGAAACCACAAGGACGGTAACTCCTCCCCTTACCACCAAGGTCTCGGACCCACATAATTAACGTGCCCGTACTTCGCGTGAACTCGGACACAATTTTGACGGGAACCAACAACCGGGAATCGAACTCTGGTCGCCCGAGTGTCCCTGTACTCGGATCGTCCGAATTCCCGCGTACAAACCGTTGAGCTGTCCTACTCATGTTAATAATTATTAAACATATAGTTACATTGCACCTAATTTTATATTTGAAGGTGAAATTCATCATTTGTTTTAGGAACGTGGCAACGTTCCACCCCGCCAAGTTACCATGTTCAAATCTGATAAGTACATTTTATACTTGACCTCATTCTTTCAAATTATCTCATTCATTGGTGTGGGATTTGTGGGATCCATAGACGCCTCCTTAGTTGGCCAAGTCAAATCGTCTCAGTATACAACAAGAAAACATACGGAACTGCATATAGTATAATTATGTAACGGAATATTCAGAATTATGAACTCAATATTTCCAAAAAAATTAATTTCATAATTTAAAAATCCGATGTGCACAACACGTGACATTCACTGCAATTAGTTTTCTCTTTGTAACTCTGATTTGAAACAATCACACCATATGTGACCAAAATCATTCAGTTTTTATCACGCTTGCTGGTGAAATGAAAATTTCCCATTTCGTCTAGAACGACTCGTCATAACTTCTAAACAATGGTGTCTATCAGTTTTTGGTTAAAAGTACCTGTTAAACATCTGCTCATTTTTAACACTTTACAACATAGCTGAAAAGTGTTTATGACTTTGTTCATTCTCTCTGTCTGTCTGTCCATTAGCACGATAACTGCCGTAAAAATGACTTTATCAAAATAAAATTTTAGTATGTTGTTCAGACGTTCTGTGGGACCTATGGGAATATAAATGAATAATAACACCCGATTAGTTTTGGACTGAAACCGGATTGAAAAAATGAAATACATTGAATCCTATGGGACCTAATTTTTCAACCATTTTTTAAGCGAATTTAAAATTCACAAATTGCTTAGAAAGTTTTAAATATTCAAATTATCCCATAAAAAATATGAAAAAAATTTTAACAAAATATATTCGGTAGTATTTAAAATAAAAATTAAAATAATAATTACACCCATATTATATGAAGAGATCACATGACCCACTTCAAAATAAAATATGGCATCCATCTTGTGTCAAAATTGTGATATTTAAAGCTCTTTATAATTTATAATTAGTGTTGTATCCGTCCTAAAACCGCTTTATTTTTCTTAATTTCTGTACATCTATATTTTGAAATAACGCAATTACAATATATTTAAGTTTAAATGATTAATGCCATCCATCTCTTGTGTCAAAATCATGATTTTTAAAGTCCTTTTCAATTTATATTTAGTGTTGTATCCGTCCTAAAACCGCTTTATTTTTGCTTAAATTCTGTGCATCTACATTCTGAAACAACACGATTACAATATATTTGAGTTTAAATGATAATCAAACTTTGATTATTTCTACAACGAAGCCTAATAATCATTTATGGAGAATGTAAACACAAAAAGATGTAGGATGAGTTGTATAAGAATTGCTGCATTTCTTTAACGCAAAATTATTTAGCTCTAGAGCCTGCAATATAGCTGATATGAATAAAACATTCATTGATTTTACATAGAGAAGCAGACGATTTTTTCATAGAGTTAAATTACTTGTACTTCCATGGTTTTAAGTTTTTAAATAAAATAAATTATTGTAGTATTGTGATGAATGAAAGGAATGGAAAAAAGTTCATGAATGAAATGCTGCTTTTATATAGAGAGCCAGGCGATTTATATTTCGATGACGTCATTTGAATAAAGTTCATTTGTTTTCGATGAATTTTTCGAATATAATAAATTATTGTAATTTTTGTGATAATTTAAAAAATATTACCGTTGAATGTATCGCATTTTAGAACTGTTTGAACCAGGCAATTCATATTTCAATGATGTCATTTGAATAAAGTTCATCTTTGTCTATGAAGTTTTAAGTTTTGAAATATAATAAATTAATTTAGTATTGTGATAATTTTAAAAATATTACCGAGGAATATGTATCGCATTTTAGAGATGTTTAAATGGAAGTGCATTGCAGTTGGAAAGTGCTTCATAATCAATGCTTTATGCATGATTGATCTTTCTTGTTATATGTATGAACACATTTCAGTTTTTATGATGTTTACTGATTTTGATCATAAAAATGATGTTATTTACTTTTACATGCATAAAAATGATGTTATTTACTTTTACATGCATAAAAATGATGTTATTTACTTTTAAATGAAACATTGCATTTATTGGTTTAATTTTATTTAACACTATTAAATTATGATTTTCTTTTAATTTTCTAAACAATCAAACTAAAGAAAATGTTGGGAACTTTGAGAGCCTTCCCTTGCTCATTTACTTCCCTTGTCATGTGTTTGTTCGGCGATTGAAATAATACTGCAAATTTCATTTCAATCGGTAATCTTATCGAGAGATAGCGTACTTACAGACTCACTAACACTAAAGAATAGAGTAATATGCATAATTCAAAAAACGATTGATTCGTGCTCAGGGATGAACGAAACATTCCAATTCATGTGAAACCTTGAGAGTTAGATTTTTGACCTTATCATAGTATTATACATTCATATGTATTTTAAGGAAAATTAAAGTTAAAGAAACTGAATGGACAAAAGGCCTATTTATTTACTTTGAATAATATTTTTGGGGGGTGAGCAGCTACTTTTATTATTAATAGCTAGAAAATGTACTCGCATTTAAAACAGGGATTAATGGAATTCATTCATTCAATTTTTTAAAAGATGTAAACCCAATACCGAAAGCCCAATACGATATATACGTCAATGTTCCCATAGCAACACACAGGTTGTAATGTAGGTTGCAATCAGGGCTCTAGAAGTAACCCTGGATTGCAATGCAAACTACCTAACAACCTGTGAAAGAAGATCTATTCTAGCGATATGAAAAATCTAAATTTTGATGGTTTTGGTTGGAAATTAATAACAACAGCAAAAAATGGAGTAATTAAATTTTTTTGTTAGAATGTGAAAATGTGTACACACACTTCTGCCAAACCACAGAATTACGCTGCGCTAATCTTCCGTTTTCGAATGCAGCGACATCAAAATAAAAAATAAAACATTCATATTTCGATGTATTTAAAAATAAATAAATAAATACAAACGTAATTATACTACGGATGCGGTTCAAAGTTCGCTAGAAAGACGTTCTTCGATCTTTACGATGATGTCAAGATGGAAACTGTGACAATATTTTCGATCGCTAAGGAACCGATTTGAGTGAAAATCGCTTAAAATTATGGCTCAATATAAAATAACTTAAAAACCAAAATTCGAATCTTATAAAAATCTCACCGAGGTCTCTTGTACCGGGAGTTCAACTAACCCAGTACCGAATTCCGTGGTTGTCCGAAATTTAGGCTTTCCACTGCAGAAGGCACAGACAGACAGGCATCTTCTTTTATTATGTAAGATGAACTGGTTTACAATGTAAAATGCCCTTTCTGGTAGGTCGGACGGTCTGGGTCTCAACAACAACAATAATGTAAAATGCAGCGCAAATAAAGATTAATGTGCAGACATACGTTTCGTAAATCATTTGGATTTCCTTTTCAGTACAAAATCTCTGGACAAGAACTCACGAATAAGCGCAAAACTACGTTGGCTAAACTGGAAATGGCAAAACGACAGAGTCCGGTATAGTAGCGCAAAACTACGTTGGCTAAACTGGAAATGGCAAAACGACAGAGTCCGGTATAGTAGCGCCATCTATAGTGTGACAAAAAGGGAAATAAAACGAGAAAAATAGAAAAAATCTTCAGTTTACAATTTGGATTTTTTTTTACTCTTTCCATATCAATAACAATTCTGGTAATGTAGTTAATGATTTGTCAATGACTGTATATTTCTCCGAGGTTTGGCATAACCACGCCTATTTTTTCCCTTTGAGTTTATATTATCTGCATATTACATTTACTTGTTTGCTTCTTATGCTCATAATTCCTTGGGTTTGTTTTATTTTTCTCGTTTAATTTCCTCTTTGTCACACTAGGTGGCGTTACTATATCGGATTCTGTTGTTTTGCCTATTTCATTTTGACCAACATAGTCTAGCACTTATTTGGACATCCAAGTCCAGACTTGTTTCATGGAAGAAGGATATCAAAATAATTTCTCAAACCTACGTAATGCTCATCTGTATTCGCGCTCATTTAGCTGTATTTAAGCTTATTTATCTCTATTTGCATTTTAAACTAGTTCATTTTTTAACACTTTACAACAAAGTTGAAAAGTGTTTATGACTTTGTTCATTCTGTCAGTCTGTCTGTCTGTCTGTCTGTCCGTTAGCACGATAACTGCCGTAAAAATGACTTAATCGAAATGAAATTTTAGTATGTTGTTCAGACGGTCTGTAGGACCTATGGGAATATAAATGAATAATATCACCCAATTAGTTTTGGATTGAACCCGGGTTGAAAAAATGAAATACATTGAGCCCTATGGGACCTAATTTTTCAAGCATTTTTTAAGCGGATTTAAAATTCACAAATTGCTTCGAAAATTTTAGGCAATATTCAAATTGTTCCATAAAATATATAAAAAAAAATTCAACGAAATATATTCAGTAGTTTTTTAAATAAAAATTAAAATAGTAATAACACCTCTTATATGAAGCGATCACGTGACCATGATATGAAACGATCACGTGACATACTTCAAAATGATATATGGCATCCATCTTGTCTCAAAATCATGATTTTTAAAGTTCTTTTTAATTCATATTGAGTGTTGTATCCGTCATAAAACTACTTTATTTTTGCCTAAATTCTGTGCATCTACATACTGAAACAACGCAATGACAATATATTTGTGTTTAAATGCTCATCCCAAATTTGTTTATTGCTACAACTAAGCCTATTTTTCACCTATGTAAAATGTAAACAGCAAAATATGTAGAATGAGTTGTATTAGAATTGCTGTAATTCTTTAACACAAAATCATTTAGTCCATGGAGTCTGCTTAGCTGATATGAATGAAATATTCATTGATTTTAGAAAGAGAAGGACGATATTTTTCGATGAAGTTTTACGCATATAGTTTAATTACTTGTAGCTCCATGGTCTTAATTTTTAAATAAAATAAATTATTATAGTATTGTGATGAATGGTGGAATTATTTATGAATGAAATGTTGCTTTTATAGAGAGAGCCAGGCGTGTTTTTTTTCTATGACGTCATTTGAATGGATTTCAGTTGTTTTCGATGAAGTTTTCAAATATAATAAATTATCGTAGTATTATGACAATTCTAAAATTATTACCGAGGAATGTATCACATTTTAGAGATGTTTAAACCAGGTAATTTATACTTTAATGCCGTCATTTGAATGAAGTTAATTTTTTTTATGAAGGTTTAAGGTTTCAAATATAATAAATTAATGTAGTATTGTGATAAGTTTTAAAATATTACCGAGGAATGTATTGCATTTTAGACATGTTTAAATAAAATTGCATTGAAGTTGGAAAGTGTTTCATAATCAATGCTTTAGGCATGATTGATCTTTCTTGTTATTATGAGCAAAGTCACGAGCTTCACTTAGTTAATTTTATTATTGGTTCTATCCAATAATAAAATTTGTTAGATTTAATAATTTAATAGGGTAACTGAAATGAAAGACTTACCGAAAAATGATGCTATAATCATGAAAATTGCAAAAACGCCATTTGAAGGAGGAGAACCACCAGCTTGACTGCAAAGAATAAAGAAGAAAGTTTAAAAATACACTGGCACTAAAATATTCAAAAGAATCAAATAATGAATGCCGGAGAACAGTTTACATTTACTGTTTTTAACACTTTACAACAAAGTTGAAAAGTGTTTATAATTTTGTTCATTCTGTCTGTCCGTTAGCACGATAATTGCCGTAAAAATGACTTAATCAAAATGAAATTTTAGTATGTTGTTCAGACGGTCTGTAGAACCTATGGGAATATAAATGAATACTATCACCCAATTAGTTTTGGATTGAACCCGGATTGAAGAAATGAAATACATTGAGCCCTATGGGACCTAATTTTTCAAACATTTTTTAAGCGGATTTAAAATTCACTAATTGCTTCGAAAATTTTAAGTAATATTCAAATTATTCCATAAAATATATAAAAAAAAATTCAGCGAAATATATTCTGTAGTTTTTTAAATAAAAATTAAAATAATAATAACACCTCTTATATGAAGCGATCACGTGACCATGATATGAAAATATCAGGTGACCCACTTCAGAATGATATATGGCATCCATCTTGTCTCAAAATCGTGATTTTTAAAGTTCTTTTTAATTCATTTTGAGTGTTGTATCCGTCCTAAAAACACCTTATTTTTGCATAAATTCTGTGCATCTACATACTGAAACAACGCAATTACAATATATTTGAGTTTAAATGCTCATCCAAATTTGATTATTTCTACAACGAAGCCTATTTTTCACCTATGCAAAATGTAAACAGCAAAATATGTAGAATGAGTTGTATTAGAATTGCTGTATTTCTTTAACACAAAATCATTTAGGTCATGGAGTCTGCCTAGCTGATATGAATGAAATATTCATTGATTTTACAAAGAGAAGGACGATTTTTTTCGATGAAGTTTTGCACATAGAGTTTATTTACTTGTAGCTCCATGGTCTTAATTTTTAAATAAAATACATTATTATAGTATTGTGATGAATGACATGAATGGGAAATTATTTATGAATGAAATGCTGCTTCAATAGAGAGAGCCAGGCGTGTTATTTTTTCTATGACGTCATTTGAATGAATTTCAGTTGTTTTCGATGAAGTTTTCAAATATAATAAATTATCGTAGTATTATGATAATTCTAAAATTATTACCGAGGAATGTATCACATTTTAGAGATGTTTAAACCAGGCAATTTATATTTCAATGCCGTCATTTGAATGAAGTTCATTTTTTTCGATGAAGGCTGAAGTTTTCAAATATAATAAATTAATGTAGTATTGTGATAAGTTTTAAAATATTACCGAGGAATGTATTGCATTTTAGACATGTTTAAATAAAATTGCATTGAAGTTGGAAAGTGCTTCATAATCAATGCTTTAAGCATGATTGATCTTTCTTGTTAAAATGTAACTTGCAGTATATATTTTGAATGTATGTGCAATTTTATTTGCAAGTTATGCAAGAATGTGGAGCAAGTTTGACAACGGGGAATAAACAAGTTAATTTGTTTGTAAAAACTCATATTAATTGTATCTACGTATCCTTTTACTACAAGATAATAAAACAAATCAATCTATGTCTTATGAAGGTCGGGCAACGAGCCCCCCACAAGAACGTTTCGTGAAATTTATAATAGACCAGAAAATGTACCCAGCCTTTCCCAGGATTTAAAATGCAAACCTGCAACTAAAATTACACCAGAATATACAGCGAATTCTCGAAAATCAAACAACGCTTTTACGATACGTCCGCTTGGAACAAAAATAAATAACTTGCTGAGCGGGCCTATTAGATCATAAATAGGATTGTTAGCCCCGTGCAATCCGATATCACGGCCTTCGTTAGCTCAAGCTAAAATGTATTGTCTTTTAAACTAATCTGTAGCATAATTAGAGGCTGAGTTATGATCAAATTAATGTAATGCCTAAAATTAAATTAGGGATTTGAAAACCGTAATATTACGTTGCTTTAAGGACATCTCACATCGAGAAAAAAAACAGCGCTGTAATTAATTTAAAATTCAATTTCGTAAATAAGTAGACATGATCAGAATTTATCTGCCAGAATCCGAATAATTGCGCATAATACCGAAAACGCCTGTTTCGAAAAAAGACATTACCGAATCCATAAATACGTCACTGATTCCTATAGCAACGTCCAGGTTCTGAGGGCATGTGCACGGTAACCGGCAGCCGGAGAACGGAGGGCAAATTCATAACGTCGTCTTTCATACTTTACTTTAAAAATGCAGAAAAAAATCTAGAAATAGAGTAATGAAAAAAATATTTTTCATTGGAAGACGAAGATATCAAACCATATTTTATCAAAGGTTAGGATTGTGCGACTCTTCAATTAACCTATGAGAGAAAATTTAAATTAAGATTCATAAACAATGTATATTTCAATGATGAATTTTCGATTTTTTTTTTAATTAACATAAAAAAAAAATTAAAAAAAATCTTTACACGATCTTTACACCGTTTCTGATACGGGCCAACGGCAGTACCGTTCTGAAAACACCGGTTCTCGTTAGATCACCGAAGTCAGGCAGCATCGGGTGCGGTTAATACTTGGGTGGGTGACCACCTGGGAACACCGCGTGCTGTTGGCACATTTCGGGCGCGGTATCCCTGTGGTTTGCGAGCTGGATTTGCACGCTGCCACAACTGCCGCCGTGTTCATGCGGAGTACGATCACATTAAACATGTGGATCCGTAAGTCCTTCCGAGAGGTTGGTGGTAGGGGAAGGAGGGTACGGTCCCTGTGGATGCCTCCCCCACTGGGTTCCGGTCTAAATTGGATGGCACTTCCCGGCCGTCCAAACGGTTACCTTACACCTTTCTGGTAGGTCGGACGGTCTGGGTCTCAACAACAACAACACCGTTTCTGATTTTTACACGTATGCGGTGTAAAAATCGTTGGAAAGAACGTTTTTCAATGGTGTCAAGATAATATTTTCGATTGCTAAGGAACGGATTTGCTTGAAAATCGCCCAAAATTGAGCTTCAACATAAATTACAGTAATTCTAAAAAAATTCCGTATTTTCAAAATAAATATTTAATATAGCGTAGCAAACTCGAATGTTGCAAGTGCTATCGTCTTTCAGCCATTATTATGGGACAGCAAATATTACTCTATCATGTCTGAAGTATAATAACATATTTTTTCTTTTTTAAGACTTTACAACATAGTTGAAAAATGTTTATGACTTCATTCTGTCTGTCCGTTCGCACGATAACTGCCGTAAAAATGACTTTATCAAAATGAAATTTTAGTATGTTGTTGAGACGGTCTGTGGGACCTATGGGAATGTGAATGAATAATATCACCCAATTAGTTTTGGATTGAAACCGGGTTGAAAAAATGATATACATTGAACCCTATGGGACCCAATTTTTCAAACATTTTTAAGCGAATTTAAAATTCACAAATTTCATCGAAAATTGTAGGAAATATTGAAATTATCCCATAAAATATATAAAAGAAAATTTCAGCAAAATATGTTCGGTAGTTTTTTTAAATAATAATTAAAGTAATAATTGCACCCATATTATACGAAAAGGTCACGTGAGCAACTTCAAAATAAAATATGGCATCCATCTTGATTTTTAAAGTTCTTTTTAATTTATATATAGTGTTGCATCCGTCCTTCCGTTTACATGTGCTTTATGTTTTCGTAGTATTTACTCTATAATTACTATGAAGATACATAAAATACTCTCATGTAACATTCACAGGATTTTTCTTATAGCGGTGGTTCAGAACCTTTTACTCGGAGATTTCCTGGTGAGTTAACAGTTTCTTAAGTACTCCTTAAAATTAGAGTAGATTAGAAGACTAAAAAAACACAATTAAAACATTTGTATAATCATAACATTTATTGCGGATACATATTACAAAATAAAATTAACCAGGCTATTTTATAATGCCCAGAAAAATAAGTAAGCAAGAAATTTATGAAGGAGCCGTCATATGGTGGCAAAAGGTGGCATTTTACTTTTGATAAAGCTATTGATCATGTTTGCTCTCTGTGGTATACTTAATTCGAATAATCATACGAATTTTCAGAAAAACCCAAAGTGTTATCTCCAGAACCGGAAATGGAACTCCTTAGTGAGCGCCAACCCCATCCGCTCCTGAATTCGATGCTGAAACCATATCAGTCATCATCTACGCTCTACTTATAGGCAATCTTGAGAAATTGACGTTTCAACAAAACGTCATGGACCGGAAGTTAAAAACCTTAGTAAATCCCATACTCCCTCAAGAATTTGATGCTGAATCAGCATCAGCCATCATCTAAGCCATATTTATAGCAGACTTTGAGAAATAGATGCTTCAGGGAAAATATAACTTTTTGAATCGGAAGGGACATCGCCAGAACTGGAAGTGAAAATCCTTAGTGAGTTCCTTTACTCCCTCCATGCTTTAGTGCTGAATCCATATCAATCATTATGTAGGTTCTATCTATGACCAATCCTGATAAATAGATTTTTCAATCAAAATTTTTAAACCGGAAGTAATAAAAAACAGGAAGAAACCATACTTAGTGATCTATCTACCCTACCTCCTCTTGAATTCAATATTGAATCCATATCATTTATCATTTAAGCTTCATCTGTAGATACTCTTCAGAAATATACGTCTCATATAAATAGAAAATTTTTTAACCGGAAATGAAAAAACCTGGAAGTGAACCCCTACCCCTTCTACAATTTGATGCTAAATCCATACCATTCATCATATAAGCTCTACCTATAGCAGATCCCGAGAAATAGATGTTTCAAGGCAAAATTGTTCCAAAAAACAATAATAGTATGGCAACATTTTTGCCACCATTAAAAATTTACAATAAGATATTTGCTGCGATAATTATTTTTTAAATTGGGTTTTATTAAAAATGTATTAATTATTTGGCGATACAAAACAAAAATAAATTTAAACATTACTGTTACGAAAGCTTTTTGCCACTACACTGATAAAAATTTGTGAAGCATGTCTTTGAGGCTTCTACAAAGGAAGTAACTTAATCTTTTCCGGGAATCTATTTAACCTTCAATCTCAAAAGAATGAATGATAATACGAGCAATTCACTCAACAGAATCATTCATGGCAGCATTTGTCTTTATTTAGCGAGTTGTCATTAAATTAAAGCATGATTAAGTCAATTGCTCTTCTATCAATACCTCAGCAAACGTGCAGAAATGTTGACTCTATTTATATCTTATTATATCCACCGGCGAGATTTTTTGCTCTTTCACAAGAAAATGGTTGAATAAAATTTAACAAATTCGAAAAAATGAAGAAATTTTTGTTGATTTATCGTAGAGCATCCAAAGTAAATTTATGCATGAATTTTCATAAAGAAAATGATCCTCAATGAAAATTCGTGTGAACCAGTATTTCCATGTAAGAACGAATGTGCACGAAACATTGTTTTATTGTACGAAATTATATATATTTAGCAAAATGATGTAAATTTAATTAATTAATGAAAAATAAATGTTGTCTTGCCATATATGCTTCTCATTGGGACAAGTAGAGGTGAGGTCAAGGGGCGGACTGGCCGTATACCTGCACGGAGTAATCACTGGGCCGGTTGAAGGCGAACTCTCTCGCAATCCTTTTTTTAAAATATTTTTTTTTAAACCAATTTTTATTTATTATTTAAATTTCTTAGATGTAAAACGGAGTTACTAAACGTAGTAGTATTGTGGATAAGTAATTAAATTAAAAGTTTCATGGTCAAACTAGAACTTGGAGAATTCCATTATTTTTTATATATAATTTTATTAATTACTGCATAATCAGCAATTTGAATGAAATACATTCTATCAAAATATTTTAATCAACAAATAATGTTTGTATAGTGAAAGAGAGAGCCCAGCATTAACGACATGTGAGGTGCATAGCGCAACTATATATAGTATAGCAAAAGTTACATTAAAAGTCTATACGGAGTCTGGCTGTAGACCAGCTCGCGCCAGTTGCACGGGCCATGATCAGCCCGATCCCATTGCCGGAGATAGCTTAATTTCTATTAGACAATTCTGAACCTGGTAGTATGTGTCCTATGCTTGAAATTTATAAATTAAATTTAATAAAGTGAATACATTTTATTGTTGATTCCAGCAATGTAAAGTAAATGGTTTTAAAACAAATTTTAATTTAATTTCGCGCATAAAAATGACTAAAAGTACCTTTTTAGAAATTAATGTATCATTTATTTCTATATCAAGATTTCTTTTTTAGAATTAAAAATCAAAGGTCGATTTTGAAAAAAAAAAAAATAACAATGACCAAACTTATTTTTATTTGAACTGCGAAAAATTATATATTTATTTAATTTAGATATTGTAAGTAATCAGCTTTCCGCTTTGTCTTTCTATATAGATAAGTTAAAATTATTCAGTCAGTTAATATATTATAAATATTTATAGTTTCCGAGGATACCTAAGTATAAATAATCAAAGAGTTTAAATATGAAATACTAAGCATATGAAACTAGCGAGTTTAACAATACAAATGTAATAATAAACGGGTGTATTAATAAACGGTACAATTAAAAATACATCTATTTATTGCGCTAGTGCAGCATATAACTAAGATGAAATTTATAAGTAATAATGTTCAATTAATTAAATAATGAATTCATTAAATGATGATTAATTAAAGATGAATTAAAATATTTTTTTTATCATATAAATTATAAATAATACTATTAGAAGATTCAATACATAAATTTAAATCCAGAAAGTTAACCTTAGCACTAATAGAAGATTTATTTAACAATTCCAGATTATCCGGATATAAATCGATACTGATTTATTTAAATCCGTTTTAACAACACAGATCATATAGTCTACATATCGATATAATTGTAAGTCAGTTGATGTAAATGTACATTCATATTTATAAAGATATAAATTCGTCAATATACTACTACTACAACCACCTTGCGGTACACCTGATACTTGTAAATATAATTGGTTTCCCTGAAAAGTATAATTATTAAATAAAACGAAGTGGAGAAGTTTAGGTAAACTTTAGATTTTAATATGATCGGCATGTTTGGCGACAAATCCATTATAAAGAGATAGGATGATATTATAAAGATCTTGAATAATAATGTTATTAAAAAGATCTTTAAAATCAAAGGTTTGGAAACCAACGATTTTGTCCATTAATTGCAATTTATCAATTAATTCTTGGCTATTACTTAAAATAAAATAATTAGATTGAGAATATCGAAGGCTGTCATTTAGTTGTTTCAAGCAATTGAGTAATACTTTACTAGCAGAAGTAGGATAAGTATTATGTCCGCTTGTGACGGTTCTAAATTAAAAGGGATTCTTATGAAATTTAGGTATTAAAATTATATACGGAAATTTATAAAATTTTGAGTTTATTTTTGCCAATTGTATATATATATATATATATATATATATATACACAACAAGCCTATTGGTAGATCTAATTTTAATTATAATGAATTTTCACAATCTCTCTCTATAGATAAAGTTTCCATGTCAAATGTAAATAACGAATGTATTTGCAAAGTAGACAAATATGCTAAATATCTAAATCCACACTTGGGGCATTTAGTTGCAGGAGATATAGTTAAAGAGCATAGTTAACGACGATATGCCAGGAACCATTGTGTCATTTGGCACAAAATTCAGGATATCATCTTGTAATAATTCTGATGTTTCAGTTTTAAACTTTTGCTTACGGGTGGGACAGCGTCAATCCCAAACGAAGAACCTCCTAAAAAGACAGGTATTTGACATACCTTATCCAAAAGAGTTCGATCCCCTTTTGCAGGCTTTGGCGTCCCCCGCCCGTAAGCAAAAAGGTTAATGTCAATAAATCTTGACCTTGATAAATATATTTATAAATTAGCTTCTAAATATGCTCTGCCTTTAGAGGCATTTGATATGTGGAAATTAATTTTATTAAAATTTATTAAAAATACTATTTGTAGTATTAAATTGTCTAGATCTATATATAATATTGATAATATGAAACACTCCATTTTTACAATCACATTTTATCCACATTTACAAAGATCTTTTGTTATTACTTATGTTGATAAAGCCTCTAATAATTATGCTATTATCTGTAAAAAATTCTACATAAAATTTCTGTTATATTATTTAAAGAATAATAGTCTATTTAAATTAGATTCACATTCCATTAATAGTATCAAATTGAAAATTATCAATATGAATATTGATTTAAATATTAATTATAAATTTATTAAATTTCCATATATAGTGCTTATTCCTAAATTTCATAAAACTCCTATTAAATTTAGAACAGTAACTAATGGTTATAATACTTACTCTACTACTGCCAGTAAATTACTACTAAATTATTTAAATCTAAATGATAGTTTACGTTATTCTAGCAATAATTATCTTATTCTAAATAATAGTAAAGAATTAAAGAATAAATTAACACAACTAGGTAAACTAATTGGATTTCAAACTTTTGATTTTAAAGATCTTTTTAATAATATTAAGATCTCTGATCTATATGTTGTAATTTTAGCTTTATATAATGCTTATATTACTAATCAATCCACTCACACAATATTTATCAATTTTCCAAAATTTCTTCACTTTGTTCTTTTCAATAATTATATATTTCAAGGTAATAAATTCTACTTACAATTCTCAGGGGTTCTACAAGGTGGCTGCTGTAGTAGCAGCATGTTAGCTAATTTATACCTTTATCATTAAGAACAGGCTTTTACTTCAATACATTATAAAATTTACAGATATGTTGATGATCTGATTTGTTTAGTATTTACTGAAAACTATGTCATAGATATAGATTTCTATCCAGACAATTTGGAATTAATTCCCAATGAAGCCACTATTAGTCATAATATTAGTTTTTTGGATTTAAATCTCATTATTGAATCTACTAATGGAATAGTTACTAATTTATATGATAAAAAAGACTATTTTAATTGTAACATTAATAAAATATTACCATTTAATTCCCGCAACTCGATTCAATTGTTTAGAAATATTATACTTAATCAACTTTTTAGAATTTATAGATTATCAGATAAAAAATGTCATGCTATGCATATTAATAATCTAAAAATTACCTGCAAATTATATAAATATCCAACATATTTAGTAAATGGTATAGTTAAAAAGTTTGGATTAGCTGAATTTTCTTGAATTATTTTCTTAGTATCTTATATTAGCCGGACATCAATATTCTCTTGAATAACCATTACATTGTATTTGCATACTCTTATACATTAGCCTCAATGTTTTCGATTATATTAAACGCCCCATTATATTGTAGATCTTACTGTAGAATATCACCTTTTATTGCCTTTTCGCAATACTGTTATTTATTTCTCACGATTGGCAACAGCAGTTCTCTACTTTTATCCTTTGCGATTGGCAACACTGGTCTCTTCATTCTGGGCTCCAACTGTTAGGACATTTGAAGAGTTTTTATTCAGGTATTCTTGATTATTGATAATTTTGCCATCTTTATGTATGTAGTCCAAGTTTTTAGAGTTTATATATACAATCTATCTCTAATATCAGAAACATACATTTTGTGTTCATTATGATTAAATACTTGGATTTGAAGAAGAGTTTTTTCAAAATGAACAATTCATATATTTAGGCCTAGTGCTTATATCCACGTGTATAGCTTTAATGCTTGGAATTTATTTGATTTTCAATTATCGATGCCATTCCATTGATATTTGTTGATTATCTTCAGTTTCATGACTAGAAATTTGCATTTTATTTTCCATTTGATTGATGATTCTCCTATTGGCTGACATATATCTCACTAAATATGAGCATGGAACACACCTATTATACGAAATACCATATTTCCGTTATGTTGATGATGTGCTTTATGGATATTATGAAAATGCACCTGTATTAGAATTCGATTTTTACCCCAATAGTTTGGAATTAGTTGAAAATAAATGTGCAGAGGATGGATCGGTGAATTTCTTGGATATCACCATAAGGTACAATACAAAGAATGGGATTTATACGTGTCTACACGACAAAAGAACAAGTTATGGAATAAAAATGAACCATATCATCAATTGGAAAACGAACCTTTCTAGATTTATTTTTAGAAATATACTTTTGGGACATTTCAAGAGAAACCAAATTTGCAACACTTTAGCAAAGGATTGCATATCCAGTAACAAGGGCATAATATTAGAGGCTATAAGAAAGAATTACCCAGTTAATTTCCTGAAGAAATATTATAATTCATTTTTCAACGATAAAAATGAAGCAAATTCATTCAAAAGGGATGTTACTGAATTGGGATAGTTTCTGCATATCACTTGAAAACTGACACATGCGCATCGTTACTTATATAAGAGGAAATTTTATGATTCTTCATTTGTGCGTTTCTTGACTTCCATTCTCGGTGGTCTGTTTCTCCTTGTGCGGGTGCTTCTAACTAGGCACGTATGGGGGATCAACCTTTACAATGCATTGGCTCCGTGAGCGTTGCCCGGACTGAAAAAGCAGCTTTAAACGGGAATGAGGAGTCGCAATCCTCCTCTGCCATTACATGCAATGTATTTGGTTTCCCCTCCATTGAATTTAATCCTTTTTATTGATTTCATTTATATATATATATATATATATATATATATATATATATATATTTGAAATGTAATAATAAGAATTATGTAAAAATAAAAAAAAAATAAAATTACAATTCAAGTAATATTAACATCACCATAGAAGCAAATTCACTGCCATAAAGCCGATAAGAGAAAAGAACAGAACCTTCCCAAATTCGATGATTAATCAGAATTAAATTCATCTTCAGGTCTGAGTATTTAATTCTAATTAACCCAAACAAATGCCTGTTTCAGATTAAGCAATAGTACATTACTATAAATGCTTAAACTCAGACTACAGGCATCAAAAAATGAAAAAATGAAAAAAGGATACATTAAGAAAATTGTATTACCATGCGGCATGAACCCTTCCTCTTCTACCACGTGTATACACGATCAACCTCAACAGCTTAATCTAGAAGCACCGGAATGAACAAGTCGAAATTCTACCAGGGAGGCAGTACGAACGTTCACGGAAATACTCCCAAACCCGTCCAGTGAGTCTAAGCTGGAGACTGGACAAGCAATTCAGAATACAACTTCCCAAACATGCAGAACTGAATATGAATATAAATCATAGATGAAAATTCCTACTAAACAAGTAAGTCATAGGAAAACTGGATAAACGAGAATGCCAATATACACCATTATAAGGGCGCTCAAAACGTAGTTTCAATACTGACAAAAGTTACATTTTTTTGCGAAAATAAAATTCAAAACATTAATGTTAATGCATCTTATTTTCCGATTTTTTTATTTTTCTAATGTTTTTGACTTAGTTTATTATTTTTCATTTTTATTTATTTATATAATTAATAATTAATCATATATAACATACACATATATATATATATACATATATATATATATTTATATATATATATATATTTTTTCTCTCTCTCTCTCTCTCTCCTGTATGTTAGTCACTATAATTGGGAATGTTTTCTAGGATGTTATCGAGTGAAATTTGATACACTGAGTTGATAATTTTAATAACAAAATTGGGGGGATATGCATTATTAGTCGCTGTACTCAATAATTCCATAAAGTGCGCTAATTTATAATATTCATCACAAATTTTATTGATTCTAAGAGCCTGGTTTATTATAATATTTCTAAATACAGATATATGCAGACAAGAGTCAAAATGTTGAATTTTTGATGTATTAAATTTAAAATCCTGTCTTTTATCATACAAGTTTATAACCATATAACAATTTTGTAAATTTAAATTTAAATCTAAAAAGTTTGCAACATTTGTGTCATTATTACTTGCATTTAATTGTAAATTTTTTGGATAAAAGTTTAATACTATAGGGATATTATTATTTGGGGATACACATAAAATGTCATCTATATATCTAAACATGTGCATATTATGCAAGCTTGGATTAATGTTTTTTTCATAGAAGAATAAATACAGATTAGCTAACAATGATGAGGCACACCCCCCTTGTGGGATACCAACCTGTTGTTTAAAAATAGTACCACCATGTTGAATATAATTCTCATAAAGAGTAAAGTTAAGTAATTTTTTAAAAAGAAAATTTGAATATTTTAGGTTGATATTATATTTTTCAAAAATTCCTAAAATAATTCTATACAGATCATCTATATTAATATTATTAAACAAATCTTTGAAATCAAAGGTATAAATACTACGAATATTAGTAAGAGTTTTCAATTTCTTAACTACTTCAAAACTGTTTTTTACAATATGACAATTATTTGAGATTTCATCTGACGAGGATACTTCATGTAATATCTTTAATAATAATTTTCCAGCATTAGTAATGTAAGAATTATGCCCACTGGTAATGGTTCGAAAAGCAACAGGGGATTTATGAAACTTGGGTACTAAAACAATATATGGAATGTTATTACAACTATTTTTTAGATGGATTTGCTTATATTTGGCTGATATTCTATTGTATAAGATTTTAAGGTTAGTTTTATGTAAATTATAGATATGATTATTAAGTAAGTGTGACTGAAGGGTATTTTTATAATAATATTTACATATAATTGAGTAGTTTCCACTTGCCTTATCGACATATGTAATGACAAAATCATTTTGTATTTCTTTAATATCGTTTTTAATTGAATTAAGTTTGTGGCGATTGTGCGTCGCCGTGGTCCCGAACATCTTTGATAGATGTCTTTGCTGCCGCAAGTTTATATGAATTATTAATTTTCTGATTATATATATAATGATTTAAGTATTGCTCTATTAAGACTCTCCAAGGTTTAAAGGCTTCTACAGGGATTTGATATTTATAACTGATTTTATAGATAAATTTATTTAAGTCAAGAAATAAACCTTTACATATTAATTTATGTTTAAATTTAGTAGGTATACGGTACTTAGTACCCAGTAACATCAGTGATCTTAGTGCATCATAATTAATAATATTTAGATTTTCCGTTATAACATGCCCATGGTGTTTATCTACGAAGTCTTTGTATTTTTCTAAATGACAGTGGCAATATGACTCTTTATCCAATTCATAGTTTTGATTAATATCTACTGATTTGGCAATTTGATTATAGTTGAAAATATAACGTCCTAGCGGTTTATCATATTTATATGCAATTTTAGGATTTACATGTTTGACTGGAAAGTAATTGGAAACCGATTTTAAAAAATTATTTATCTTCAGATTATTTAATACAGAATTAGTAAAATTCAAGGTACAATATTCATTTATTTTGGTATTTTGTTTTGATTCGTCATTAAAGTTTAAGTCTGTGACATATAAATAACTATTAAGATTTTTACTTCTGGTAATGAGCAAATCATAGAATAAATGTTTAAAATGAACGTTATCAAATGCAGTACTTAGAAAAAGGTTATATACCATATTTAATTGCTGTTTTTTAATTGTGAAAATCCAGTTTTTACATTGTTTCCAATCAAAAGTAATTTTAAAATTTGCATGTTGCTGTTGCATATATATATATATATATATATATATATATATATATATATATATATATTAATATATATATATATATATTAATATATATATATATATATATATATATATATATATATATATATTAATATATATATATATATATTAATATATATATATATATATATATATATATATATATATATATATATATTAATATATATATATATATATTAATATATATATATATATATTAATATATATATATATATATATATATATATATATATATATATATATATATATATATATATATATATATATATATATAATTTATTGGATTGTAAATTGAAGTCTGTAGAGAAAATTTTGTGACGCCCATATCAGATTTTTATATTTAGGTATACCGTATTAATTATTTTTTAGTAGTTCCAAAATATTTTAAACAAGTAAGTAAAACTTTTTATTTCGGACCTACAGAAAATGAAGTTTGCGGCACATGCAAGAGAAACCGCACAGTCATTTGCAATCAGCGCTTGCTGAAAATATTTTACCGCCATTTAACTGTTTTCTTTTGGTTCTGCTACACAGGTTTCGGCTCGAATAAGATCCCATCATTCCGCGCTCTCTTAACATAAAAATAAAATACAGTTCTGTAGAAAGACCTCCCACGAAGTTCCACTGAAATGGATTTACTTGCATCCCAACTTTCCTTTTCATCTGTAGGTAAATAAATATCATTAGGTCCACATTCATCTGCCGCCGTTGGATATTTCCCGACATGTGCAAAATAATATTTTTCTTCCGATGCCAACATTGCTGTTCTTCTTGGTTAAAAAAGGATGGTTCTTTTCAAGGTTAAACTTTTATTGCTGGAAAATCGAAAAATAAACAAACTGAAAAGCGATATTTTTTATTCCTAAGCTTATTGGTTGCAAAATTTTTGCCATACTATTAATTTTACGAACTATTTCTTTAAACATCTATTTTTTCGAATCTGCTGTATCCAACATGATGACTGATTTGGATTCAACATCAAATTCTGAAGAAGATTGGAGATTTCACTAAAGATTTTCTCTTCCAGTTCTTTTCCATTTTCGATTATTTTGTTTTTATTTTTCTTGAAACAGCTATTTCTCAAAATTTGCTATAGATAGAGCTTAAATGATAACTGATGTGGATTCAACATTAAATTCTGGAGGGGATAGGATAGTTGACTAAGAATTTTTCATTTCTGGTTTCTCTTCCAGTTCCGGTGAAAAATGTTCCTTGAAACATCTATTTTTCATGACTGGCTATATATATAGCTGACTGTTATTGATTTAGCATCAAATTCAGGAGGAGAATGAGAAAAATTGCCTATAGATAGAGCATAGATGATGAGCGATATGGATTCAGCATTGAATCCCAAAGGGAATAGGTGCGTCTATTGAGGGTTTTCATTCCGGTTCTGAAAATGTCACTTCCAGTTTTTACGAAAATTCGTATCACTGTGCAAAATAAATATGCAAAAGAGAATAAAAATACATAATAGTTCGGTCAGAAATGAAGAGCATACACCATTGGTCACCATATGCCATATGAAGGATTTCCTTCATAAAAGTCTTGTACTGTTTTGAATCTGAGTATGAAAATCCAATGATAGATTAGAGAGAAATTGCAACTCAAAAATCCTAATTTTAAAAAATGCCTACATAATAAAAAGAAGTATTAAATATATATATATATATATATATATATATATATGTATTAAATATATATATATATATATATATATATAATACTTCTTTCTTACTAATATAGTATTAAATATATATATATATATTTAATACTTCTTTTTATTATGTAGGCATTTTTTAAAATTAGGATTTTTGAGTAGCAACTTCTCTCTATTCTATCATTGGATTTTCATGCTATTATATATATATATATATATATATATATATAATGTGCATCCAAATTTTATTCAATTTTTTCTCTATGTATAGATCTATCCAAATCGGATTTTTGACCCTATCACAATACTTTCCCTTATCAGAATAAATTCAACATCAATTATCTGCAAAACATCAAGAGGCCTAAAAATGATCCTTGTTCTTGAAGAAAGCATCCAAACATTGCAAGCAATCCTTAGATGAAAGATCGGGCCTCTCCCAGTATCTCAGATTTATTCAAAAATTAAATTGTTTGCGAAATTTAAAGAAGGTTAATGACCTAACATGCGAAAACAAGATGTTTACGAACTTATTTTGTCAAACGTATCGTTTCTGATTATGAGTCAACAATGCGTGTAAATTAGGAAAAATATTGAATTTGAGATATTTATTTGAGATATTTTGAGATATATTTGAGATATTTTGAGTTAGTGTGGCAAATGGTTAATACACAAAATCTATTAATTTTCCTGTCATCAGGAGTTGCCATAAAGGCAAATTCTCGAAAAAAGTATAAAGTCTACATAAATCATTTTTATACTTTTTTCATACATACTTCAACACATAGAATATGTATAAGGAAAATGAAAATATTGTAAAAGTATCAAAAATGCGTTAGTTTTACACTTTTTAAAAGAGACTTAAGGCACCCTCGAACTCGAACCCTCTAGTTTCAGCATGACCTCTGCGTCTGTCTCCGAAATGTATACTCATTCTATCTCTAAAGCTCGATTTTTATAATATTTGTACGTCTGGTTGAGGGGTAACGCAACATTGACTGAACAATTAAATTTTATCCATTGGATCCAGTTTGGTATAACGATATTAAGCACTGTAAACCTTTCATTTAATCTTCAACCCATCTCTCTATTTGAGGTTCTGGCTTTGAAAAGAATCTTAGTCTCGGAAAGAGTGTAGAACTCGCAGCTACTTGTTTCTGCTAAAAAGGCTCAGTGCGCATACTCAGAATGATGCGTAGTGAGCTGGATAAGCGAGGCGATAATGTTCGCGCTGTGCTGCAGAAAATGCAGCCCCAACGCTTTATTCGTATCGCATGTGCTATTCTATTTCATTAGATTTTATATTTTTGATTCAGAAACTGTTCATTTGTAGTATGTGTTTGTTTCTTTCAAAGTAACTGATTGTGTAATGTCTGCGTATTTGGTAGAGACTTAAAGGGTGAGGAGAATGTCCTTTGTATGCAAATAAATGGAACATTTATCGTTATGCTGCTATGTAGATTATTTTATATTACTGTGTTAAAGATCTAGTTTTGTTTAAGATACAATTTATTAGCAGCATTACCACATTCCCAACTGATAAGCCGCAACTGTTTGAAGCGTTTTCAAACTATAATTGGTCATTACAGGAAAGCGAAAACCCTATTTCGATCCCTGTTGCATGAAGACAAAACTTATATCAAGTACTCTCTAAACTGATTTTTATTGCGGCAAAAAAAAAGAAAAATTCATCGAAATACATTGCATACTTAAGGGGATGTTTAACTCGAAAGAGAATTTTGAAATGCCACTTTTATATATTCATGCGTTATAAATTCGAAAATATTTCAGCCATTAACCTGCTCCTAATTAAGCTTAATAAATCAGCAAAGAACTATGTATTCACGAATTGTAAGCGATCAATACAGAAAACTAGACAGTCGGGAAAACACAGGTTTTGATTTCCGGCTATTCTACATTTGTAAGGGAATAAAACTCATATCAGAGTATTTCATAGCCTCCACCTCAGTGACAGAAAAAAAAATTCATTCAAATACACTGCGAATTTCAAGAGATATTTCATTTAAAAGCTTTTATTCGAATTTTGTTTTCTATATATTTATATAAATAAAATTGAACCTATGTTTGTTTGTTTTATCATGACGGGAGAACGGCTGCATTGAATTTCATGAATTTTTGTTCAGTAGCCTCGGTCTGGTCCCATTTAAAATGTAGGCGTCCTTCGGTCTGTCTTTATGTCCTTCGAACTGTTTTTAATTACTTTCCCTGCAATACATGGTAATGTATAGGGAAAGTATTGGAATCATACCAAAAATCACAACTCGAGTTTTCGACGTAACTGCACTTTTTTGGGACCTCTGGAATACAAAAAAACTATTTTTAGCTTGACATCTGTGTGTGTGTCTGTGTGTTTTTCTGTCTGCCTGTGCACTGTATGTATCCGCTCTAACTCAAAAACTAATGGACCAAATTTCATAAAATGTGGTAGGTAAGTCACTTGTGTGTGACCCTGGTGCTGATTAGATTTTGGTACGATTCGGAAAAAAATAGTCTGCCTTTTTTGCGAAACGACCAGCAAAAATCGTCAAAATCTAAAATAAAAGATTACGTATGCTCAAATATATCAATTAAATACTTGTTTTATACGTAATTTATCAAGACGAAAAGAATAAGAGCAACTCTATTGTTCTAAAACTTGCCGTTCTTGAAATATTTTAGTTTTTTTTTTCATTTTCGCTAAGGCCACCTTTGAAAATATGCCCAGTTACCAAATGAAAAAGAAAATTGAATTAAAAGTGCAAATTCAGTGTAATTTAAAATAATTATGGGTGTTATTTCGAGCAATTTAACTCAATTTAACGGATTATTGAAGAAATAAGGAGAACATGATATGAGTCTGTAGGAAAAGTCATTCTGTCTCTCTGTCTGTCTGTTTGTCTGTTCGTTAGCACGATAACTGCCGTAAAAATGACTTAATCAAAATGAAATTTTAGTATGTTGTTCAGACGGTCTGTAGGACCTATGGGAATATAAATAAATAATATCACCCAATTAGTTTTGGATTGAACCCGGGTTGAAAAACTGAAATACATTGAACCCAATGGGACCAAATTTTTCAAACATTTTTTAAGCGGATTTAAATTTCACAAATTGCTTCGAAAATTTTAGGTAATATTCAAATTGTTCCATAAAATATATAAAAAAAAATTCAGCGAAATATATTCAGTAGTTTTTTAAATAAAAATAAAAATAATAATTACACCGCTTACATGAAGCGATCACGTGACCATGATATGAAACGATCACGTGACCAACTTCAAAATATAATACGGCATCATCTAATTTATATTTAGTGTCATATGCGTCCTAAAACCGCTTTAATTTTGCTTAATTTCTGTGCATCTATATTTTGAAACAGCTCAATTACAATATATTTAAGTTTAAATGATCAATGCCACCCATCTTGTGTCAAAATCGTCATTTTTAAAGTTCTTTTTAATTCATATTGAGTGTTGTATTCGTCGTAAAACCTCTTTATTTTCGCTTAAATTCTGTGCATCTACATACTGAAACAACGCAATGACAATATATTTGAGTTTAAATGAGCATCCAACTTTGATTATTTCTCTAACGAAGCCTATTTTTCACTTATGTGAAATGTAAACAGCAAAATATGTAGGATGAGTTGTATAGGAATTGCTGTATTTTTTTAATGCAAAAGAATTTAGCTCATGGAGTCTGCATAGCTGATATGAAAGAAATATTCATTGACTTTACCGAGAGAAGGACGATTTTTTGCGATGAAGTTTTAAGCATAGAGTTAAATTACTTATAGCTCCATGGTCTTAATTTTTAAATAAAATTAATTATTATAGTATTGTGATGAATGACATGAATGGGAAATTATTTATGAATGAAATGCTGCTTTTTTAGAGAGAGCCAGGCGTGTTATTTTTTCTATGACGTCATTTGAATGAATTTCAGTTGTTTTCGATGAAGTTTTTAAATATAATAAATTATCGTGGTATTATGATAATTCTAAAATTGTTACCGAGTAATATATCACATTTTAGAGATGTTTAAACCAGGCAATTTATATTTCTATGCCGTCATTTGAATGAAGTTCATTTTTTGGATGAATGTTTAAGTTTTCAACTATAATAAATCAATGTATTATTGTGAGAAGTTTTAAAATATTACCGAGGAATGTATTACATTTTCGACATGTTTAAATAAAATTGCATTGAAGTTGGAAAGTGTTTCTTAATCAATGCTTTAAGCATGATTGATCTTTCTTGTTTATTTATTATCATGATTTATCAATGAATTTATTATAGTTTTTAGTTCCATTTTGATAACTAGTTTCCGAGTTACGTTTCAAATACCCAAATCGTCTGCTTGGCTATTCTTTTATTCAAAACTCTTGAAAAATAATGTTATAATTAATTGATTATTTGATGTAAATGGCCTGAAACGTTGAAAATAAGGCAAGATACAGTGGTCGAAGATCAAATATTGTTTTACATACCGCAGTTTCGGCGTTAATAGAAGTATAAAATGTGTTCCAATTTTGTGTTTAAATTTGAAACGGTTTCTCATATTCAGAACTTTTACTAATTGTACAGCTATCTCATTTAATGCATATCTATATAAATAAAACAGAAAATCCACTTGTTTATCTCATCATGATGTGAGAAAGTCTAAACCGAATTTCATGAAATTTTGATGGGTAACCTTAGTATTCTGTCTGTCTGTCTTTATGTCGTTCTAAACGTTTCCTCACTTTGAGCATGGCCCTATCGTTATATAAGCCTCCAAGCAAACTGAACACAATTGTTGTTTGATCCAAAATAACGTGACCTAACCATTTTATGAACCTCTCCACATTAAATGCAATTCAAAATTCGATAACGCGACCCAGTCGTTGTCTGTGCCTCTTTCTCTAAAATTATCGAAGCTTTATAAATTAACGAAATAAAATTAAACCTTTTAATCTCAAAGGCCATAAGTGAAAGATCTCTCTATATTTTTGCCCTTAATAAGAAGTCAAGAAATGTAGTCTACAAAGATGTCTTTGTTTAATTGTAAAATTAATACAATCTATAAATAAAATTGCAGGTTGAGCTTCTATCTGTCTCTTTAGAGAGAACTCATCTCTTTCCTTTTTGTGGGAATTATCGTAAAATTTCAAAGAAAGACTCTATTAAAGGTGTGAATGGTAAATTCCCTTACATTATACATATATTCCTTACGAAGAATGGGTATACTGTCAGTATTATATGTATAATATATATATATATATCGGACTTCACGGACTTTTATATATTTATATAAAAGTTCGTGAAGATTATTATTTACTTCATACACTACACGTATGTTTAGAGTTGATTTTAGAGAGCAGAATATTTTCGTTTCTTTTCACTCCTTTCGAAAATATTTATGCTTCATCTATTTGCCTGAAGCTCTTGAACTGCTGTGTTTGTATAGAATTGACAATGTCTAAAGATAGCTTGGAAGCCAAAAAGCTGTTGTGAAAGTCATTTCAGCATAATTAGAACTTGCTAGAGTAAGAAAGGAAAAGCAGTTTGTTGGATTTCTTTATCCACCACCCACGTTATTCGATCATGTAATATAATTCCCTTGAATATTATTAAACTAATTTTTGACGATTATTATTTCAGCTCAAAATTACTTTATATGCTCTATAACCAGTTTGGTCTCACACAATTTGTCATCAGCCAACGGCCCTCACGTACTGAAAACACCGGTTCTCGTTAGATCACCGAAGTCAAGCAGCATCGACGCGGTTAGTACTTGAGTGGGTGACCACCTGGGAACACCGCGTGCTATTGGCACATTTGGGGCGCGGTAACCGAGTGGTTTGCACGCTGCCACAACGGCCGCCGTATTCCTGCGGAGTACGATCACGTTAAACATGTGGGTCCGTAAGTCCTTCCGAGAGGTTGGTGGTAGGGGAAGGAGGATCCCTGTCGATGCTTCTCCCACTGGGTTCCGGTCTAAATTGGGTGGCACTTCCCAGCCGTCCAAACGGTTACCTTACACCTTTCTGGTAGGTCGGACAGTCTGGGTCTCAACAACAACAACAATTTGTCATCAATAGATAGTACCTAAACTTAATTTTTTGTACAGTAGCTCAAGCCGCTTTCAATGTAATAAAACTGTGAAAACTTCGGTAAAAGCAATATACAATTCAAAATCAATAGTGCGTTTCAAAGGCAAAAAACTGTCAGACAAAGCGAGATGAAAAAAGAAGATGTTTTCAATTCCTAAACATTCTTGAGACTCTAATCATAGTTTTAATTTTTGGGAATTTAAAATCCTTTTTATTTTCTCTACAGTACGTGATAATGTATAGGAAAGCATAGTTGTGATGCATCAAAACAGTCAATTAGTAGTGAAGCATCAAAGTAGTCAATTAGTAGTGGTGCATCAAGCATCAAGAATAATAGAAAAATACTAAATTTTTATGTCTGCATTCACCGCAGAAAGGAGTGTCAACATAGTCGTTTTCACTTTGTCAATGGTTCAGAAAAGTAATGAACAAAATTGTCATAACATATGTTGACAAAGCAATAATTATACTGTTATTTGTAAAAAAAATTATATTACAGAATTAATGAATTTGTTACGACAAAATGTTTCCCATATAAAGATATAGCACAAAATATAAATATTATTTCTAACAAACTAATAGTATTGTATAAATAACTTAGGCAAAAGTTAGACAATTTAAATTACCCCTATATCGTGCTGATTCTAAAATTTCATAAACAGCCTATAGCTTTCCCATCAGTGACATGTGGCTTTAATACTTATGCTAATAAGGCAGACAGTCTTCTCTTATCACGTTTAAACGAAATGTACTGCGCAGTTACTAATAATGTTCTAGATAATGACTTTATCATAAAAAACCGTTATGAGCTGATAACATGAATAAAAAGTGTTGATAAAATTTACAAAGTTTATACTTTTGATTTTAAAGATCTTTTTAATAACATTGATCTATATTACCTTAATCGTGTTATCACTGTGTTGAGTTATAATGCATTACTGAAGCGTGTCACCAGTATAAATTCTCTGTCCATAAAATAACAAGAAAGATCAATCATGCTCAAAGCATTGACTATGAAACACTTTCCAACTCCAATGCAATTTTATTTAAACATCTCTAAAATGCAATACATTCCTCGGTAATATTTTAAAACTTATCACAATACTACACTAATTTATTATATTTGAAAACTTAAACCTTCATCGAAAAAAATGAACTTCATTCAAATGACGTCATAGAAATATAAATTGCCTGGTTTAAACATCTCTAAAATGCGATACATTCCCCGGTAATATTTTTTAAATTATCGTAATACTACAATAATTCATTATATTTGAAAACTTCATCGAAAACAACTGAAATTTATTCAAATGACGTCATAGAATAAATAACACGCCTGGCTCTCTCTATAAAAGCAGTATTTCATTCATAACATTTTCCCATTCATTTCATGCATCACAGTACTAAAATAATTTATTTTATTTAAAAACTTAAGACCATGGAGCTACAAGTAATTAAACTCTATGCTTAAAACTTCATCGAAAAAAATCGTCCTTCCCTCTGTAAAATCAATAAATATTTCATTCATATCAGCTATGCTGACTTCATGAGCTAAATAATTTTGCGTTAAAGAAATACAGCAATTCTTATACAACTTATCCTGCATATTTTGCTGTTTACATTTTACATAAGTGAAAAATAGGCTTCGTTGTAGAAATAATCAAATTTGGATGATCATTTAAACTCAAATATATTGTAATTGCATTGTTTCAGTATGCAGATGCACAGAATTTAAACAAAAATAAAGCGGTTTTAGGACGGATACAACACTCAATATGAATTAAAAAGAACTTTAAAAATCACGATTTTGAGACAAGATGGATGCCATATTTCATTTTGAAGTGGGTCACGTGATCTTTTCATATCGTGGTCACGTGATCTTTTCATATCGTGGTCACGTGATCGCTTCATATATGAGATGTAATTATTATTTTAATTTTTATTTAAAAAACTACTGAATATATTTTGCTGAAATTTGTTTTATATATTTTATGGAATAATTTTTTAATATTACCTAAAAATTTTCGAAGCAATTTGTGAATTTTAAATCCGCTTAAAAAATGTTTGAAAAATTAGGTCCCATAGGGTTCAATGTATTTCATTTTTTCAACCCGAGTTCAATCCAAAACTAATTGGGTGATATTATTCATTTATATTTCCATAGGTCCTACAGATCGTCTGAACAACATACTAAAATTTCATTTTGATTAAGTCATTTTTACGACAGTTATCGTGCTAACGAACAGACAGACAGACAGAATGAACAAAGTTATAAACACTTTTCAACTTTGTTGTAAAGTGTTAAAAACTCAAGTTTGTACTATTTAATAATTATTCACATGAAGGAGAATTAAAATTAAGTTATCTTCAATAAGTCGGTATTCCGCAGAGAGGAAAACTTTCAAGTATTTTGGTTAATTTTGGTGGCTACATTTTATGAGAATTTTTTTTTTCAGATCACAATTTTCTAATGCTTCGTTTCTAATGACGATTTTATCGTATTTCAGATTAAAGAAACTTAATAACACCTATTGTTAGATTTTTTCCCCAAAGAATGTAGTTTTAATGACTGATAATCGTGTGATTCAGTTAATTTTCTAGATATTAACATTAAAATTGATAATAATAAGAAACCTATTTTAGACATATATAACAAAAAGGAAAACAGCCAGTTTTCAATATGTAAAATTCGGCATCTTAGCTCATGCTTAAATAAAAGCGTGTTTAAAACATTTTACTAAGTTATAACAAAAATCACACATTGAGTGTTAGAGAAAACTTGCTCTTGATAGTGGTTACCATTATGGGATAATTAACAAATTCATACATGCAGATTTTTGCAGAAATTAGAGTAATAACACATTTAACAGTAAGATCTTAATAATTTGGAAAATAAATTAATGTAATTCATTAATTAAGCAGTAATCATATATAAATATATATATATATATATATATATATATATATATTAAATTAAAATAATAAAAACGAAAGTGCAAGTGCAAATCAGTAAACACAGTATCAAACGGCGGGCAATATAATAACGTGTATTTAATAACAGAAAGTAAAAAGTAACGAGGAAAGGCTGGAAAAGTAGTAGAGTATGGAAAGGCCAGGACAAGGAAAATAAATCAATAATATATCTGCCAGAAATGTCTTCAAGGGCACATTCTAGACAGATATACTAAAATATGTTGTTTCTATGATTGCATAAAAACACGTGGTTAAAATTTTATGCAATCTGTGCCCAACAACAGATTAAACAAGAATTAACAGAAAAAAGACCAAAGAGGACAAAATTCAACTTAAAAACAAAAAAAACCTACATAATCATGAAAAATATAGCGCACAAATGCACAAACATGCAAAAAAGGGCAACTCGCAAGTCTAAAAGCCGCCAGAGTGAATAATCTTCATGGGTGTCCACCACATGATCCAGCTTGAATGCATACCACGCGAAATACCGCGTTGGAATATACCAGACCAGAGAGAGTGAAAGTAGTTGTACATGATTTCGGTGAGACAAACCATATAATAATAATAATAGTTTGGAAATCCAATGATAGAATAGAGAGAAGTTGCAATTCAAAAATCCTAACTTTAAAAAATGCCTACATAATAAAAAGAAGTATTAAATAGAGAATCATCAATCAAATTGGAAATAAAATCCAAATTGCTAGTTATCAAGCTAAAGATAATCAACAAATATCAATGGAATGGAATCGATAATTGAAAAACAAATAAAATCCAAGCATTAAAGCTAAACATGTGGATAAGCGCTAGGCCTAAATAATTGAATTGTTCGTTTGGAAAAAGCTCTTCGTCAGGTCCAAGTATTCAATCAAAATGAACACAAAATGTGTGTTTCTGATTATAGAGACAGATAATATCTATGAACTCTAGAAACTTGGACTACACGCATAAAGATAGAAAAATAATAAAGGAAACAAGAATACCTGGAATAAAAAACTGCAAGTGTACTAACCATTGGAGCCCAAAATGAAGAGACCAGTGTTGCCAATCGCAAAGCTTAAAAGTAAAGATCCATTGTTGCCAATCGTGTGAAATAAATAACAGTAATGCGAAAAGGCAATGAAAGATGATATTCTACAGTAAGAGCTTCAAAATAATGGGGCGTATAATCAAAAACAGTGAGGCTAATATATAAAGGGATGTAAATACAATGTAATGTTAAATCAAGAGAATGTTGATGCCTGGCTAATATAAGATACAAAGAAGAAAACTCATGAATATTCAGCTAATCCAAATTTTTTAACAATACCATTTATTAAATATGCCGGATATTTATATAAATTGCCGTAATTTTCAGATTATTTATATGCTTAGCATGACATTTTTTATCTGATAATCCACAAATTCTAGAAAGTTGATTAAGGATAATATTTCTAAACAATTGAATCGAGTTGCAGGAATTAAATGGTAATATTTTATTAATGTTGAAATTAAAATATTCTTTTTTATCATATATATTAGTAACAAATTCCATGAGTAAGTTCAATAATTAGATATAAATCTAAAAATTAATATTATTACTAATAGTAGCTTCATTAGGAATTAATTCCAAATTGTCTGGATAGAAATCTATATCAGTAACATAATTTTTAGTATATACTAAACAAATCAGATCATCAACATATATATATATATATATATATATATAATTGAAGATTTTGATTTTTACTTGTAATATGTACTCGAGAATTACCATTAGAAATAATTACCATTATATATATATATATATATATATATATATATATATATATATATATATATATATATATATATATATATATATATATATATATATATATATATATATATATATATATAATTAAAATAGGATGTTAATACGGAAATTCGTAAAGAACTTGACAATACTGGCCGTGGTTTGACTGCCTTGATTCAATAGATGCAATAATTTTAGGTGCAAAACTTGTCCTTATGCTGATCCATCACAAATTAATAATAATCCCACTTCACAAAAATTCTGCAAAGTTTTTAATTGCATATACAAACTTAATTGTACTATTTGTAACTTATCCTATATTGGCCAAACCAGTAACCCTTTGCATCTGAGAATGAATGTCCACAGGGATCATATTAAAAAATTTGACCATAAGGTCTTTAATGATCTCCCTACTAAAAATCAATTTGAATATCAGCACTTTGCTACACACGGATTTAAAAATATATCCCTTCATATTTTAGATATTAAAATTTCACTCACAGATAGATTAGTATTTGAAAATTATTACATTAAAAAATATCAAACTCTCTTCCCCTATGGCTTAAATCAAATTTATAATAATAATAATGTAGTTAACAATAGTTTTGAATACAATTCTAATAAATCTTCAATATATAAACATCTTTTTCATTATTCAAAGTCATCAACTCCTAGTAAAAAGCAATATAAACGTGGCAAAGGAAAAAGTAACTTAAGTAAAACTATTGATAACAATGCAGACATTTTGAAATTACAATATAATTATTCTCAAACTTTCAATTTTCTACCTGTTAGAACTTGTCTATATAAAGTCAGAAAATGCAAATTAAGTATTGTTTATACTAATTTTTTAAAATTAAAATTAACTCATAAGCATTTTAAACATTTATTTTATGATTTGCTTATTTCACGTACAAATTTCTTAAATTACCACCTTCTCCATTCACTAAATCCACATACTAAAATAGCTTACTGTGTAATTTCTTTTAAACACCCTCTTCTTAATTCTCTTAACTTCAATAATTTATTTGCAAAACATCAGCAGTTGTTACCATTAAAAGAAATCAAAATACAAAAATCATTCAAATATAATTTACCAATTGGTAGAACTATTTACAATTACAATGAAATTTCCAAGACATTAAGGGGACTCGGTACCCTTTGAACAATTTTTTTTGTTTAAGCACTTTACAATACTCTTTTTGCATATTATTAAATGATTTTATTAAGGAAAATTATTTTATCAAGAAAAAAGACAATTCTACTGATACAATTTGAAAAATTTAATTTTTTTTAAAAAATTTAAATAATTTTTAAAACCTATCTTCTCCTACAATTTCTAACTTTTTACAACCCTTTTTTTTTATAAGGTTCTTTGCAGTGTCTTCTATAACTTTAAGGATCGGATTTTTAAAAAGTTATTTAGTTCGAAAGAAAAAAAATAAAATGTTGATACATATGTAAAAATTCAACAAAAAATTGAGTTTTTTGTACATATCTATTTTTTTAAAAAAAACTTTTGATTTTATTGCAAATCCGATCCTTAGTTTCATAAAATGCACTATAATGAACATCCAGAAAAAAAATCAAGTCAATTGAGAAATATATATTTAAGTTTTAGCATTTTGAACATATTGATATACTGAAAAAACACGAACTGAGAAAAAGCACTTTAAAGGTTTTACCTCTGAAAAATTATTCCAAATCCATTTTAAATTACTTTAAATGTTATTTTAAATTATTTACTATACACTTACCTTTAAAACTGTAGCTGTTTCATTGAATTTAACTATATTTATTTTATATAAGTGACCATTAGCCGAAACCTTAGTTGTCACACATTGAAAAGAAAATCGAGAAAAAATATAAATAAAAATTGATTTTAGCAAATTCATTATTATTTTTACACCATGAAATATAATTGATTCATTTCATTAGGATATAGCTTAACTATAAATATGATGATGTTTATATTATAAAAGAAATACAAGATTTGAAAATATATCCATATCATAAAAACACACAATATTTCGTAACTTTAAGCATATCATTTCTGCATAACTACCATTATTTCTTAACTTTCTTTTAAACATACCCTGCACTGTATGTTACACCTTCCTTTTTTTAACTAATATGCCTCTTTTTAAAATTGCTTTTTTAACCAGTTTACGTGCAAGTTGATATTTTGCACTTCGTCGTTTTTGTCAAAACATTTTTTTTTTTCGAAAATCGAGCGCAACACCGAGATTCATGGAGCACTTTCCTAAAGGTACACCTAAGGCATTCTGTGCTTCTTTTATGCAACGCAGTGTACCTTTATTATATTCACACACAGCTTCCATTACACAGAGTTTTACACGTTTTTTATGTACAAATGTTTCTTTAGGACATTTTGCCCACGTCGCACTGTGTAAGCTTTCGTTTGCATTTTGAGTTCCACAGTTTATGCACGATATTAACTAACGAAAGTAGATCGGAAAAAGTAAACAACGTTTCTTTATCAATTAAAATTATGATTAAGCACTTTCATCTTCTTCCTGGTAGAAATATTCTGTAAAACAGGGAGTATTCAGTTGCAGATGCGATGTAAACAGAGAAGTAGGCGTGGTATTTAAAGAGACACAGTTGCAGTCAAAAGCCTTTTAAATATATTTATAGTTCTCGGATCTTCACGAAACTTTGTCAGGATATACTAGGGATGTCAAGGTATATTTTAAGCAAAAAATTTGAAAATCGGTATTTTCGTCATTTTTCGCCAAATGAAGGGTACTGAGTCCCCTTAAACTCCGATGACCTTACATCATGTGTATGCAGCAATAAAAATATTGCCCCTTATGTCAACTCCTCTCATGGACACATTATTACTGAGGATCTCAGTATAGTTCAGGATGATATACTTAGGGATTTTATGAATAAAGGGTCTAAATTTCGCATTCCATTCTGCCATCACCCTAAACAACTTCTTCAGTCTATATCTTTTCATTTTGATAAATTCATATATCAACTTTCTTGTTCACATTCCATTCCTATTGAAACATTCCATCTATGGAAGTATACTACCTTACATCTACTTAAAAATTTTATTATAAACATTAAATTAACGAAGCCAAGGTATCCTTATAAACAACTCCTATCTGCTATTAAAGAACTACAACAACATTTTGCCATAACTTATGTAGATAAAACTTCTAATAATTATGCCATCATTTGTAAAAAATATTATGTTTCTCTGTTACAGAATTACTTAAAAAGTAATCACTTTTTTAAACCCATTAATAATCAGTCTATCAAAATCAAAACTAAAATGCTAAAATTATATACACAATTAAATATTAATTGTAAGTTTTTTAAATTTCCTTATGTTACTTTGGTTCCAAAATTTCATAAATCACCTCTCAGTTTTAGAACAGTCACTTGTGGACATAATACCTTTACCACTACAGCTAGTAAGTATTTGTTTAACTGTTTAAATAGAATTAATGAATCCCTTAAATTTAGGAATTCAGGATATTTCATTTTAAACAATAGTTTTGATTTAGTAAATCACCTTAGCAAGCTTCCACTCATTCTTGGTTTCCATACCTTTGATTTTAAAGACCTATTTAATAATATTGTCATTAAATATTTATATAAAGTTATTATCTCTCTTTATCATGACTATCTATCTTCCAATAATGTTGCATTTAATGTCAAAAACTTTCCTATGCTCTTGCACTAAACAGTCTAAACAGATATCTTATACCTTTCTGGTAGGTCGAACGATCTCGGTCGAAGAAGTGTGTCCCACAAAAAGTGAACAGTAGAAGATTTTTTGAACATTTGGTTGTAGACACATAGTTCGAATTTCAAAAATGGAAGAGGAATGTAAAAAATGGGTTATGAGAAAATAATGAAATAGTTATGAAATACTTATGAAATAGTTATGGCATTAATGAAATAGTTAAGAAATAGTAATTTATATGCTGTACCCTATTTTTGGCAAAAGTTAAGAAAATTAACATATTGTATAGTCCCTCTATCAAAAATAGTCAAATTACAGAAATGTTGTCGATACTTCGTTTAGAAAGAAACGTTTGGTTCTTAAAAGTTCAGATTTAGGACAAAAGAAATTGTCAAACGTCCTGACTTACACCACTTTCTCGCGACTTTTTGAAACTTCTTTAATCATCAAAATTCCTGAATTCAGGTGTCTTTCACAAATGGAATAGATGCACATAATGCATCAATGCATTTAGTGGGGGGGGGGGGGGATTAAAATAATTTTTTTCATAATTCGTTTTTGAAACTATTAAAAAAGAAAGACTAACTATTAAACTAACTGTTAATCATGCATAAAGCATTGATTATGAAACACTTTCCAACTGAAATGCAATTTTATTTAAACATCTCTAAAATGCGATACATTCAGCTCTGATATATTTTAAATTATCAGAATACTACAATAATTTATTATATTTGAAAACTTGAAACTGCATGGAAAAAAAGCTTTATTCAAATGACGTCATCGAAATACACGTCTGGCTCTGTTAAAGGCCCAGACCATACAGCCAACCCAGGGGTTTACAGCAATTGAGCGTATGGCCGGACGTCTGGCTCTGTGTAAAAGTAATGAATATTTCATTCACATCACTTATATTCCAGACTCCAGTGCTAAATAATTTTGCGTGAAAAAAATTCAGCAGTTCTTATGCAACTCATCTTACAATCACTTGCTTACATTCTACATCCATTAAAATTAGGCTTCGTTGTAGAAATAATCAAAGTTTGATGATCATTTAAACTCAAAAATATTGTAATTGCGTTGGCGCAGAATATAGATGCACAGAAATTAAGCAAAAATAAAGCGGTTTTAGGACGGATGCAACACTAAATATAAATTTTAAAGAACTTTAAAAATCACGATTTTTACTCTGGGAAAAAAGATGGATACCATATTTTATTTGAAATGGGTCGCTTGATCTCTTCATATAATATGGGTGTAATTATTATTTTAATTTTTATTTAAAACACTATCCAAAATATTTTGCTGAAATGTTTATATATATTTTATGGGATAATTTGAATATTTTTTAAAATTTTCGAAGTAATTTATGAATTTTAAATTCGATCAAAAATATGTTTGAAAAATTAAGTCCCATAGGATTCAATGCATTTCACTTTTTCAACTGGGTTCAATACCAAACTAATTGGATGATATTATTAATTTGCATTCCCATATGTCCCACAGACCATCTCAACAACATACTGAAATTTCATTTTGATAAAGTCATGTTTTCAGCAGTTATCGTGCGAACGGACAGACAGACAGGTAGACAGAATGAACAAAGTCACAAACACTTTTCAACTATGTTGGAAAGTGTTAACAAAACAGACAATTGTGATTTTACCGATTTTTGAAGTGATATGTATAATATGTATGTTATTAGTATAGTCTGTGTATATATATATGCATATTAGTGTGTGTGAGGGGTATATATGTTAGTATGTGTGTCCGTAAAACTGTAGATGCGATATCTCCCAAACGAATGGTGCGTTTGAAACGTAATTTGGTATGATTATTACAATCCGTGAATATCCAGTATAACCCTATAATTTACCCTAATAATTTTAAATACAACCGAATGATCGGAAGATCCTCCTCACCACCTCCACTCGAATGAATTTTTGAAAAAATTCCTAAAAACTCAAAACCTTCAATATAATAAATAACTACTCAGTTACGTAATTTTACATTAAAAAATTAATGACATAAATTTTGGAACACTAGCCCTAACCGTTCTCGAGATATTGCACGTTTCACAAATAATAATTGTTTCATAAAAATTACAAAAAAATTATAAAAGTATTAAGTATCATCGATATGTTCCCTTTCCGTAAGCAAATACTATGCAAAAAATTTGTTAACAGCATTCTCGTGGATCTAGCTAGTTCTATTCACGAGAGAATTCAATATTTGTAATAGTTTTGCATTTTGACGCCAAGGAATTCGTCTATAATTACTTATTTCGCGGGATATTAATTAAATGTCAATTACATTTTGAAGACTTTGAGTATAAATAAGTCATTCGGTTTGGACCAATAAATTGCCAAAAGCACCCAATCTCAAATTTACGTGGTAATTATTCAATACCAAATACATTGTTCGGTGAATTTTGTACACCACTACCTCGCAGTGAAAACAGTAAAGCCATTGCAGTATGCATGGATGGTCATGTACTGACCATATCAGATTATTTTTAATATTATAACTGCAATACATTTTTCTTAATGATATAAAAATCGGAAAGAGGATTCAAAATTTACCGGTCCGCGGGGGAAAAGTTTTAAAATCTGCTGGTGATGCGTTTTGCGTTGAGAAGAGCGATATTGGTTAAAAATGCATGTTTTACAGGAGGAAAATCAATAATGCTCTCGCTCTGTATGGAAAGTCAAATAAATCAATTCTAAGAGAGTATTGCACAGCGACGTTTTGAAGGCCTAGCAAGTGCAGCCACCTCCCCTAAGATTGCGAAACCTTTATGGATTCTGTCAAAACCAACTGAGGAGAATTGTATAGATATGTTAGTAAAGGGATTGAATTGGGCAGAAAGGAAATCATTTGTTCCGAACCATTTCCTTCAAAGAAATGCTTTAAAAGCATGGAATATGAGACAGACAAAGCGATTTGCAGTATTACAAAATAAATACTGCAAAAAGCTATATTTATTACTTTTCCTACCTGCACAGCATAATGTATAGGGAAAGTATTGTGTTGGGGTCGAAAATTCGAATTCGAGTTTCGAAAGAGAAAGTTTTCGACTGAAGAGCAAGATTTAAGCATTCCTGAATTCGAGTGGAATATTTTTGAAGGGATGTCTGTGTGTATATATGTATGGTAGTGACTGTGTATATGTATGTTAGTGAGTAAGTATATGTATGTTAGTGAGTGTGTGTGTGTATGTTAGTGAGTATGTGTATGTATATGTATGTTAGTGAATGTGTGTATATGTATATTAGTGAGGGTGTGTATGTATGTTAGTGTGTGTGTGTGTGTGTGTGTGCGTGTGTGAGAGAGAGGGGGAGGTGAGAGAGGGGGAAGGAGAGAGGAGAGAAAGAGAGAGAGAGAGAGAGAGAGAGAGAGAGAGAGAGAGAGAGAGAGAGAGAGAGAGAGAGAGAAAGACTGTGGAAAACAAAGGTAACGTAATTTGGTATGATTATTTGAATACTGGAACCTTATTGATTTCAAAAGCAATCGAATGTTCGAACCCTCTCCCCCCCCCCCCCCTTCCATATTCGAATAATTTTTTGAAAAGATCATAAAAATATTGAGACCTTCAATACTGATAAATAAATAACCAGTTGAGACGTGGTTTTTAATTAGAAAACAAATAACACTAAATTTAGAATGCTGACATAAACTGTTCTTGAGACATTGCTGGAATTTCGAATAAAATTATAACAAAAATCATTTAAAAATGAGAACCTTCCATACTGTTAAATAAATAACCATATCATACGTAATTTTTCATTCGAAAATGCATACCACCAACTTCAAAATGCTAACATGAACTGTTCTCTAGATATTGCCTGTTATTTCAAATATATATTTCACAAAAATTACATAAAATTAAAAAGTATTAAGTGTTATCCAATAAGGTTCACTTTCCATATGCAATGTTATGCAACAAATCTACCAACACTATTGCGTGAATCTGGTTCGCTCTATTCGCGAGAGAAAATGCTTTTTGTAATAGTTTTGTATTTGAAAGGCAAAGAATTCGCTAATAATCATTTGCTCGGAATATATATTAAATGTCAATTACATTTTGATGAGGATTTTGCACTTGAGTATGAAGAAGTCATTCTGTTTAAGTTGCCTGCTAAAAGCGCCCAATGACAATTTACATGATATTAATTCAATGACAAAATTATTGTGCCTTGGATCTTGTACATCATTTTTAAATGAAGCAAAGTCAATGCATTATGTAAGAAAATATGTGCTGCCCACACCAGATTATCTTTTCATGGGTCATGAAAAGTTTGTGAGCTTTCTTATACAGTTTTTGAAATGGATTAACGAATAGCAACATTTGCAAGATTTTGATGCATTGTATAAATGGGCAAGTCATACAGCAAATATACTGGTGTCCAAAATTATCTTTACATACCTAAAAATAAGCGGCACAAGCGCTGTGCAAAGTATGTTTCCCTGCGAACTTTTGAAATTCAGAATTTGGTTTCAGCGTTATCGACTCAAAATAGACTTTTATGACTTCGAAATATCTTTCGGAAGGAATCTTTGAGGTGACGCGGTGTCAGCCGTTTAGAGGCTGGGCAAATATGGATGGTAGTATCAAATTGTTTCATAATTATTTTTGTATCTTATTAGATTTTTCTATATATATTTATATGTTATGATGCTTTGTATCACTCAAAAGATATCCATTCAATTATATTGAACATTTGTTGAGAAATTGAAAGTTGTTGAGAACAGTTATTGAATAGTGTTTTTGTTCATGTGAACATTATTTTGGACATCAGTGTATATAAGAAAAGTGTATACAGTATATTAAGAAAATACTAAATATGGCTATGCTTTCATATGATTTTTTTTAGAGAGAAAGATATATATATATATATATATATATGGATTCAAATGAATAAGAAATGAAAGAAGTAAAAACGGATGGGGATGCTTACAAGGAAGTCGAACGGCCAAGGGGGATTACGACCCCTTGTTCCCGGTTGAAGCACGCTTTTAATCCCAGGAAACGTTCCCGGAACCAGACTCGCCTGAAGCAGTCCTCCATATACCAACGCTGGAAAAGCAAAATCCAATCCACTGAAAAAGCAAATCCAATCCATTGAAAAAGCCAAATTCAATCCATTGAAAAACGTACTTGAAAACCCAGATCACCAACATGAAACGATACTAATAGCAAGACTACTTGGATGCCTAATGTCTAAACAACCTATAACATCCATATCAGCACTGACTTTTCATTACGTGCAAGTCCTTGTAAGTCCTTATAACATGTTACGGTTAAGATACATGTCACAGTTAATCTTTTTGCATCCAGCGTGACGTAACTATAATAGTTCATAGAATTTTGCATAAAAGTCCTGATCATACTTTTTGTATGATTTTTCATAATAATGCTTTAGGAAATGTAACGGATATAGCTGTTTTTTCGCTTCACATACCAAATTACGTTCGCATATAATGCGTTCGGTCTTGGTTGTATTTAATCTTTTAATCCTGTTAAGATGATTGAGTATTAAGTTACGTAGTACGCCTATACTCAAGTTGGAATTCCAGCTGATGATATAGTTTATGCTGACATCAAAGGTCTTTCTTTTATCATACATTTTAAAGCAAATACTTTCTTTGTTGTCGTAATAAATGCTTATATCTAAAAACTCTGTTATTTCTTTCTTCACTTGTTTTGTTTCGATCAATTCCAAATTTGCGGGATAAAAGTTGAAGTTAAATTGATAATTACTTTCAAAATTTCCAATAAGCACATCGTCCACAAATCTGAAATAGGGAATTTCATTTAGATAATGAGTTCCGATCTCATACTTATTCAAATAGATATCAGCCAACATGGAGGAACAGCCACCCCCCATGGGAATACCTTGAATTTGTTGATAGAATGAATCTCCGTTGTAAAGTAAGTTTTCATATAAAACGAATTTGATGAGGTTTTCGTACGTATTGATGTTGATGAATAGTTACGATTATGTTGATAAATAGTTAGGATTTTCTGTTATGACTTTTGATGTTTTGGAGGTTGTTGTAGCGAGTTGGCATCTTTCTTTTCGGGGAACATCTCGGACTACTGGCGTGCTTGGAGTGGTCTTCCGTGTGTCGAAATTGGAATGCATAATTGTAGTTTGAGGTTTAAGATAGTACTTGACGACAATTAAATGTGTTTATATAATTAGTGGGTTTTTATCTATATTGAGACTTTTGGGATTTTGATCTCTCGAAACTTAGCTATATCTATGACAATAGCATTATTGTGTTGCTTCTGTATTTTAGCCTACATTTTAGTTACATTTTATACTTTTATAACTTAAACGTTTTGTATATATGTTTTAATGTGTTAATGTCTATGAAGAGAAGCTTTGAAAAGTCTCTATCAAATAATTTAAACTCTTTTACATATGTTGTATACTTATAGTATAGAACGTATATATTGGAATAAAAAAACTAATAGATATTGTAAAAAAAAAAAATTTCCACTCGTCTACGCAGAATATGGAATGGTTTTGGATACGTATGAGTCATGAGCAAAATGAATCACGATGTGTATTTGATAAAAGTTACAATGATATGGTATGTAAATACTGAGAAGGCATAAACTTCACGTTCAACTACTTAAAAATATATGATATGTACAACCTTTATATTTAGCGACTGGCAACGTTGTGAATAATAATTTTAATAATATTTTTGCAATGTCCCGGTAATACAGCAATAAAGGTAGCTGTAGGATCGATATCAAGTGACCTTTAGAAATGAACTCTATACTGAGATACTTCAAACCTACAAGAAGCGATGTAGTGGAAAAACAAAATAACGTGTGTGGTTTACCTATAGATATAAACGACAAGTGTTACAAAAATAACACTTTGAAAACAAATACCGACAACGATAAAGTATTTTATTATAAGAATATGAAAGATTTTAAATATCTACGTTGTAAATCTAAACGTTGTAAATTGTGTCCTAGTGCTGATTCCAGACAAATCACCCTTGACAAATCCAATTATAAAACATTCTGCAAAGTATATAATTGCGTATATTGCTTATACTGCAGTGTTTGTGGCATGAAATATATAGGACAAACCAAAAATTATCTCAATATAAGGATAAATTTGCATCGGAGTCAAGTTAAAAAAGTGAAAAATAATACGACCTTTGATACCAACTTGGAGTTAAACCATTTTTCGGAACACGGTTTTGAAAATGTTAAAGTAACAATTCTTGATATTGTAAAAGATCATAACGAAAGACTTTGGTGGGAAAATAAGCATATACAACAATATAAAACAGTATATCCATATGGATTAAATACTATCAACTTTAATAACACGCACAATTTGGAATATAGTACAGATGTAAAACAATCTCCCGTATATAAAAATAAAGAAAATAAGAAAACAACTCGTGGTAAACGAGGTGGTAGGCGCAAGAAAGTAAAATTTGAAGTTGTTTTAAACAACCTGAAACATTTTATAGAAGAAATCAAGACATATAAAACTATAAAGGAAAATTGGATTAAAAATAAAGTGTTCGGAATAAAGAAAAAGTTTTTATATCGTATTTGGTCGGAATGGATGAAAAACCCCATTATGCAAGATAACGATAAAGACGATCCTATCCTTACAGCAAACATTGCCATTTTTTACGATATATTTAAATTAAAAGCAAAGAAATTGGAAATTATGCTAGAACAAAATAATAATAATCCATATGGGAAGGAATATCTAATTACAACTTTTTGTAATAAGAATTATGATGCAATACCATTTAAGACAATTTTGAAAAAACATAATTATCTCCTACCGATAAAAAAGACCGAAGTTTGTTTAACATATCGATATATGAAAACTAACGGACGTAAAATCTTCAATTATAATATGATCGGAAGACAGTTGGACAAAAATGATAACTTGATATGTTGTATACTTATAGTATAGAACGTATATATTGGAATAAAAAAACTAATAGATATTGTAAAAAAAAAAATTTTCCACTCGTCTACGCAGAATATGGAATGGTTTTGGATACGTATGAGTCATGAGCAAAATGAATCACGATGTGTATTTGATAAAAGTTACAATGATATGGTATGTAAATACTGAGAAGGCATAAACTTCACGTTCAACTACTTAAAAATATATGATATGTACAACCTTTATATTTAGCGACTGGCAACGTTGTGAATAATAATTTTAATAATATTTTTGCAATGGCCCGGTAATACAGCAATAAAGGTAGCTGTAGGATCGATATCAAGTGACCTTTAGAAATGAACTCTATACTGAGATACTTCAAACCTACAAGAAGCGATGTAGTGGAAAAACAAAATAACGTGTGTGGTTTACCTATAGATATAAACGACAAGTGTTACAAAAATAACACTTTGAAAACAAATACCGACAACGATAAAGTATTTTATTATAAGAATATGAAAGATTTTAAATATCTACGTTGTAAATCTAAACGTTGTAAATTGTGTCCTAGTGCTGATTCCAGACAAATCACCCTTGACAAATCCAATTATAAAACATTCTGCAAAGTATATAATTGCGTATATTGCTTATACTGCAGTGTTTGTGGCATGAAATATATAGGACAAACCAAAAATTATCTCAATATAAGGATAAATTTGCATCGGAGTCAAGTTAAAAAAGTGAAAAATAATACGACCTTTGATACCAACTTGGAGTTAAACCATTTTTCGGAACACGGTTTTGAAAATGTTAAAGTAACAATTCTTGATATTGTAAAAGATCATAACGAAAGACTTTGGTGGGAAAATAAGCATATACAACAATATAAAACAGTATATCCATATGGATTAAATACTATCAACTTTAATAACACGCACAATTTGGAATATAGTACAGATGTAAAACAATCTCCCGTATATAAAAATAAAGAAAATAAGAAAACAACTCGTGGTAAACGAGGTGGTAGGCGCAAGAAAGTAAAATTTGAAGTTGTTTTAAACAACCTGAAACATTTTATAGAAGAAATCAAGACATATAAAACTATAAAGGAAAATTGGATTAAAAATAAAGTGTTCGGAATAAAGAAAAAGTTTTTATATCGTATTTGGTCGGAATGGATGAAAAACCCCATTATGCAAGATAACGATAAAGACGATCCTATCCTTACAGCAAACATTGCCATTTTTTACGATATATTTAAATTAAAAGCAAAGAAATTGGAAATTATGCTAGAACAAAATAATAATAATCCATATGGGAAGGAATATCTAATTACAACTTTTTGTAATAAGAATTATGATGCAATACCATTTAAGACAATTTTGAAAAAACATAATTATCTCCTACCGATAAAAAAGACCGAAGTTTGTTTAACATATCGATATATGAAAACTAACGGACGTAAAATCTTCAATTATAATATGATCGGAAGACAGTTGGACAAAAATGATAACTTGATATGTCAATGTGAAACAAGTAAATTTCGCAATAGAGATCATGATCACATTGTTACTGGTGATTTAGAAGTTGCAATGGATTCGGATTTTAGAGAATTTTTACAATTGGGCACTAAATTCAGATTTCAGAATTTTTATAATCACGGAAAACTTTTTAAAAAGGATCTAGATGATTTTATTTACAAACTAGCTGTAAAGTACAGTTTTCCAATGGAAACCTTTCAAGAATGGAAGAGTGCAGTTTTAGCTGATTTTAATCTTTGTTACAAAAACCGACAAAATAAAATTACTAATTATAAAATGGACAAGAACCGGTTGAAAATATTTCAAAATATGTATGTGATCACTTATATGGACAAAGTTACCTCAAACTATGCATTTACTTGCAAAAAATACTATGTAGAGCAATTAAAAAAATGTTACGACAACGAAACAATGTATAAACTAAATGTTTTGTCTAAAACGGCAAATGAAAACAAAATCACAGCATTGTATAAAAGGATCGGTATTGAAATCACTACAATCAAATTTCCATACCTGGTATTAATACCTAAAATGCATAAGTCACCCGTCAAATTTAGACCGGTGACTGTGGGATGTGGAACTTATTTAACTAAGGCAAATGCTATCCTACTGAATATTTTAAGACCTACAATGGCGAAAATAAAATCAAGTGGTACGGTAATGGTATCAAATAGTAATGAAGTCATAGAAAAGTTGAGCAAAATACCAGAGAGATTACACCTTAAAAGCTACGATTTTAAAGATTTATTCAATAACATAAATTTAAAGGATCTGTTTGAGATCATGATTGAAACATTTCATGAATACAATTTGCATCTATTTATCAACATCAATAGTTACGAAAACCTCATCAAATTCGTTTTATATGAAAACTTACTTTACAACGGAGATTCATTCTATCAACAAATTCAAGGTATTCCCATGGGGGGTGGCTGTTCCTCCATGTTGGCTGATATCTATTTGAATAAGTATGAGATCGGAACTCATTATCTAAATGAAATTCCCTATTTCAGATTTGTGGACGATGTGCTTATTGGAAATTTTGAAAGTAATTATCAATTTAACTTCAACTTTTATCCCGCAAATTTGGAATTGATCGAAACAAAACAAGTGAAGAAAGAAATAACAGAGTTTTTAGATATAAGCATTTATTACGACAACAAAGAAAGTATTTGCTTTAAAATGTATGATAAAAGAAAGACCTTTGATGTCAGCATAAACTATATCATCAGCTGGAATTCCAACTTGAGTATAGGCGTACTACGTAACTTAATACTCAATCATCTTAACAGGATTAAAAGATTAAATACAACCAAGACCGAACGCATTATATGCGAACGTAATTTGGTATGTGAAGCGAAAAAACAGCTATATCCGTTACATTTCCTAAAGCATTATTATGAAAAATCATACAAAAAGTATGATCAGGACTTTTATGCAAAATTCTATGAACTATTATAGTTACGTCACGCTGGATGCAAAAAGATTAACTGTGACATGTATCTTAACCGTAACATGTTATAAGGACTTACAAGGACTTGCACGTAATGAAAAGTCAGTGCTGATATGGATGTTATAGGTTGTTTAGACATTAGGCATCCAAGTAGTCTTGCTATTAGTATCGTTTCATGTTGGTGATCTGGGTTTTCAAGTACGTTTTTCAATGGATTGAATTTGGCTTTTTCAATGGATTGGATTTGCTTTTTCAGTGGATTGGATTTTGCTTTTCCAGCGTTGGTATATGGAGGACTGCTTCAGGCGAGTCTGGTTCCGGGAACGTTTCCTGGGATTAAAAGCGTGCTTCAACCGGGAACAAGGGGTCGTAATCCCCCTTGGCCGTTCGACTTCCTTGTAAGCATCCCCATCCGTTTTTACTTCTTTCATTTCTTATTCATTTGAATCCATATTCGTGCTTATATTGTATGTGCTGCAATGCGCCTTATGATAGTATGGGCATATCCCGTTTTAATATTTCTAGTAAAAGTTATATTTTACTTAACATTTGTATTGTATATATATATATATATATAGTGAGAGAGAGAGAGAGAAAATGCACAGTTATTACGTCACAATATAAGAACATAATAAAAGCATAACAAGTACTGTTTGTCAATACCAATTGCACGAATAATCAAGCTCACAAATTTTGGCAAGTGATTTCCGTTGCTTTAATACTGTCCAACTTAACAACAGACAAGCAATGTCTGTATGTGAGTATATATAATGATGTTAATATATATATGAACAAATTCGTTATGTATATTTTTCTACACTATTAACATTATATTATTACTACCATTATCAAACTATTTAAGTATGCCATTTTGACGGTTTGAAAAACGAATTTTCCTGGCGCAAAGTTACGATTTACTTTAGATTAGAAGATCTTAAAATGTGCATAATGTGCATATTTTTTAAAAAATTAGAAGATTTTCATTTATTTAATGTTTAAGTGGAATTTTGAGTAGATTTTCACGATTTTTACACGAGTGATTGAAAAATCATCGCAGAGTTTTTATCGTAACAACACCGCAAAGTACGAAGACCGGTATTTTCAATGATTTTTGAACGGCATCCGTAACACTTTTTCTTGATTTTCAGCTATTTTATTTTTTAATACATATTTTGTGAAAGTAGCCATATTCATAGGCTCTCGTAAGCTAAAATTCTGACGTCGCGTATAATAAAAATCTTAGACTCATGAAATTTGACCGCGATTAGTCTTCAACATTTCCCATTCGTTTAGAAAAATATATTTACCTGGCGTGACTTGCTTATTTTTTAGGTATTTTTTAAGTTTTAAGCATCTTCTAACATTCCGTCAGAGAAACATTTCCCCCGTGACTTTGACTGAAATACGCTTTCCGGGAAATATGTCGGTTGCTATGGGTAACTAGAGCAAGGAAGGGTTATGTAGAGGATGGGGGGACTTCTGTGAAACTCTGTCGCGAAGACAGATTGCTTGGAAAAAAGAATTTGCATGAAGGAGAAATGTGTCTAATCGTGTAAAAGCTTTAAAAAATTAATTAACAGTAAATTATATTTTATATTGAAATATTAAGTTCAATTATTTTAGATATCTGGGCAACAGCAGGCCAAGGGGACAAGTAGTCAATGTCAGCCTGTATGGACTACAAAAAGTGACAAGTAACCGCAGCTAGCTTACAATAATGAGTGGGCGTGTGCGTACTCCTCATTTCATACTTATATGTATAAATATGTTTATATTTCTTATCTAAATGACTGTATTTATACACAAGATGTAAAGAATTATGTTTTTTCTGCAGTATCATCTATAATCTATGGACCGGTTACGCATTTCTTGGCCTTCATAGATATTACTACAGTGGCCACAAAAACAGAAAAAAAAAAAAAAACTTTTATGAACCTAATTCTGCGAACCTTCTTATAGTTCGAGCTCTATGTTTTGTGAATTGATGCCAACTAAGCAATGAAACTGAATTTTAGCTAGTTATCATTGAATTTGCAAATTTGTGGAACATAAAAAGTGTTCTTTCCGATACAGCTATAACAGCTATTCTGTGTAAATTCTCATTAAGAAGCATGAAACCGGACTAACGAAGCTGGTGGTTGCAGTGGGAACACCATTCCAACTTACTTTAAACACCTCTCATCGGGGGGTTTGTGATTAAGAGAAATTTGTCAGTCAAAATCAGATCCAGCTGTGGTCATATTTCCAAAGGAGGTCCTTTTACGATAGACTTTATGTACAGTAGCACGAACAATCGTTTATACTCTCTGAGAAAAGATTGAACTCACCTCTTGCTGCTTAACTTCCCATGATTCAGTAGTGGTCATCATTGTAACCATTTGACACCCATTTGTAACCACTGTAACCATTTGATTAAGGTTTATTTGTTCTTACGTTATACTAATTCAATCAAATCGCAGATATCAAGTATGATGACTTAACAGGTCCTCCCGTTAATGACTCCTTAACTGTAATTTCTCCAGTGATTAATAGCGTACAATAATAATAATTGCCTATAAAAATTATATTTTTATTACAATACCTTATAAAGGGTAAAAATGCGGGCATCAAACTGCGTATGATAACCGTCAAGTATGGCAAGAACAGTCCTCCACCAACGAAGCACCCCAGTAGCACCAGGAAAATTCCACACTTTTGCGTCGACAGGGTAGCATGATGATTCCAACAAGCACAGGACACGAGACCAACTGAAAACCATGAAATACGCAAATTCATAAAATAATGATAATAATACTCGCATGCAGCTATTTCACATAAAAATATTTAATAATACCTTCATTTACAGATTGAACTTTTTATAATAAATATGATGTCTGACCAGAGAAAACTGTAATTCTGACCTCTGATCTCAAGACAAGCACTCTACCACCGGTTGAGTTGTATGGGTTGGGAGGAACCCTTACGTCTTCCTCCTTAAATTTGCCGTGACTCCTCGGCCTAAAAAAAATCACCTCTTTCCTTCTGTCGTATACTTCGTCTATCTATGCTATGTATGCTAATACTATGATACTATCTATGACACTATTTATGCTATCTTGATTTCGTACTTTGGGGTTTACAGCATCAATCAGGCGGCAGTATGAAGATAAGGTCTCATGGCTGTCAATTCATAAACATTGCCACTAATGATGGACGTTATGATGTCTAAAAGCGTTCTGGCACTCTAATATGTAAAATTTTGGTGTATGGCTTTTATGGTGATTATAAATACAATGTACAATGTATTTGTGGGCTTTGCTAGAGAATATTTTAAAACCTTCCTAGTCTTTTATGAACTTCAGTCTTGCCACCCAAAAAAAGTTTCCGAGAAAATATCACTCATTTTTTACATAATTCAAAAAACGCCCTTCTAGTCTTTCAATAGACTCAAGTTGACTGCCGGCAGAAGTGTGGAGTGAGCTAGCATACCTTACCATACGTTCTCTGTTGGTGAATCCCGTCCTTACCAACTCACATTAACGTTTTGCGTAAATACTAGTGTTTTTTTATTATAGAGAGATTAGCGCATTACATTTATATACAAGGCTCCTAAGAATGTCCTTGAGCACGTCCATCAACCTCGAAACAAAATCCCTGGGTCGTTGTGTGACAGTGGCAGAGCAGCAGGAGCGAAGTCTCTTTAATCTCCAGTTTCATTTTCCGATGTTACCATCATTCTTTGAGATACACGTTAGGTTTATCGACAGTAAAGTGACTTTTCCCAATTTCATGAAGGTGATTGCAGTTCCTCTAGTGGAGAATTAAAAAAATTAAGAACAAAAACTCGCCAACAAAGGGCGATAGAAAAAATGTCAACTATGAAGCTGTAAAGCATTGCCTAATTAATATGAACAACATTAGTAATGCACGAAAAGCACACATAGAAAGCAATAAAAACCTGTCATACTTGATCGGTTGTAAGATGTGCAGCCACTCATATAAATAACTAGCAGCATACAGAGTATATAATACAAAGGAGTATATAATACAAAGAAACTTATAATTCGCAATCATGTGCAAATTCTGTTAAAATATTAAATTTATTGCTCCTAAAGAGAAGTTTAGGAATATATGTTCTCACTATGCAAAATTATCTTCACGGGCAGATCTGAAGAATAAAACATCCTGGCCCCTTTTGTAAGCAAATTTACAAAAAAAAAAAAGGAATTGAATCAATATATGCAACCCCGTACTACTTATATTATCGCAGATTAGAAAATATGCCAGTGTGTTAGTAGAAGATTACCCGTATTACAATATAAGTCTCAAAAATATTTGCCATATATCAAAACATATGCCAATATACCTGTACTACTTATATTCTCGTAGATTAGAAGATATACCCGTGTATTTGTAGAAGATTACTCCGTACAACGTACAACATATTAGTTTAAACAATTTTTGTCATAATAAAACAATTGCATAATAACTTGAAAATATCAATAATCTTTGAATCAATAATCCCCGAAAATATCAATAATAATAATGTTTAAACCTGAAGACCGTAATTGATATTATCCAGTCAAAAATGCTATAAGAAAAATCAAATCGTTCTTTTCTAAAATATATTTTTATATTCATTTATTTATTATTCAAATCGAAAACTAATAATTAAAATGAACAGACAGATTTAATTTAATTGCGTTTCTGAGCAACATGATATAAGATAGAATCTTCCTCATAAACTGCGAAATTAAATAACTATTTTGATTTCTTTATACTTTTCATTGTTCAGTAAAAGCTTGTGAAAAATACACCATGGAGATAGATTTCCCATTTAAATCATGTTTCAAACAATTCATGTTTTGAGAAAGTGACTAATTAGAGCAAAAAATCTCCCATCAAACTCAGAGATAAAGTTCTAATTCCCTTTCAAACGATTTTCAAGCTTTTCATTTGGATAAACCACGGAGTTAGAGAATAGAACTCCTAGGAAAAAGTTTCGTTTTTTATTAATATCTCGACAACCCCTGGTCTTAGATACTCGAAACTTGGGCTAAATTTATGGGGCGCTATTTCAAGGCTATCCACAAAATTTCATCAAATTCGGTTCAGCCGTTCTCCCGTGATAACGAGACAGACGAAATCTTCGTTTTTTACTAATATCTCGAGAACCACTGATCGTAGAAACTCCAAACATGAACTAAATTTTAAGTAGGACTATTTCCAGGCTACCCACAAAATTTCATCAAATTCGGTTCAGCCGTTCTACCGTGATGACGGGACAAACAGACAGACAGATTTTCAATTTTATTTATATAGACTAGCAGCATACCCGTTCTTGGTACGGAGTATATAATATAAAGAAACTCATAATTCGCAATCATGTGCAAATTCTGTTAAAATATTAAATTTATTGCTCCTAAAGAGAAGTTTAAGAATATCTGTTCTCACTATGCAAAATTATCTGCACGGGCAGATCTGAAGAATAAAACATCCTGGCCCCTTTTGTAAGCAAATTTACAAAAAAAAAGGGGGGGGGGGGAATTGAATCGATACATGCAACCCCGTACTACTTATATTGTCGCAGATTAGAAAATATGCCAGTGTGTTAGTAGAAGATTACCCGTATTACAATATAAATCTTAAAAATATTTGCCAAAATAAAAGAGATGACGTAATACATTGAAAATATCAATAATCCCCGTACTCTTTATACCAGACCAGAAGGTCGCAATTGTTTCCAATATATGCCAATATATATCAAAACATATGACAATATACCTGTACTACTTTTATTCTCTTAGATTAGAAGATATACCCGTGCATTTGTAGAAGATTGCTCGTACAACGTACAATATATGAGTTTAAATAATTTTTGTCATAATAAAACAATGGCATAATAACTTGAAAATATCAATAATCCCTGAATCAATAATTCCCGAAAATATCAATAATAATAACGTTTAAACCTGAAGAGCGTAATTGATATTATCCAGTTAAAAATGCTATAAGAAAAATCAAATCGTTCTTTTCTACAATATATTTTTATATCCATTTATTTATTATTCAAATCGAAAAAATAATAATGAAAATTAACAGTTAAATTTAATTTAATTGCGTTTCTGAGCAACATGATATAAGATAGAATCTTCCTCATAAACTGCGAAATTAAATAACCATTTTGATTTCTTTATACTTTTCAGTAAAAACTTGTTTTAAATAAACCATGGAGATAGATTTCCCCTTTAAATCATGTTTCAAACAATTCATGTTTTCAGAAAGTGACTAATTAGCGCAAAAAATCTCCCATCAAACTCAGAAATTAAATTTTAATTCACTTTCAAACGATTTCCAAGCTTTTCGTTTGGATAAACCACGGAATTAGAGCGTAGAACTCCTAGGGAAAAGTTTCGTTTCTCATTAATATCTCAACAACCCCTGGTCTTATATACTCGAAACTTAAGCCAAATTTATGGGGGCTATTTCCAGGCTACCCACAAAATTTCATCAAATTCGGTTCAACCGTTCTCCCATGATGACGGGACAAACAGACAGACAGACAGATTTTCAATTATATATAAATAGACTAGCAGCATACCCGTTCTTCGTACGGAGTATATAATATAAATAAACTTAAAATTCACATATTATGTGCAAATTCCTATAGTATACTAAATGACATGTTTAATCAAAATATTCTGTTAAAATATTTAATACAATGCTCCTAAAAAGAAACCTAAGGATCTCTGTTCTCACTATACAAAATTATCTTCACGGGTAGATCTGAAGAATAAAATATCCTATCCTTTTTCGTAAGCAAATTTATAAAAAGTATGGAATTGAATCAATATATGCAAAATAATAGCGTATTGTATGGGACCCGTACTACTTATATACGCGAATATTAGAAGATATAACCTGTATTATTAGATTACATATATAAATTGAAAATATCAATAAATCAGTAACCTTTAAACCAGTAGGCAGTAATTAATTCCAGTATGTGCCCAAATGAAAGTGCTAAAATTATATGGGAAGATAAACCCGTACTACTTATAATGACATAGATTAGAAGATATGTCCTAGTGTTAGTAAAAGATTACCCGTATTATAATATTTAGTTTGAAAAATTTTTGCCAATATATCAATAATCCCCCTAATCTTCATACCGGAAGGCTTGATTCCAATATATGCCAATATACATGCACTACTTATATTCTCTTACATTAGAAGTGCCCGTGCATTTGTAGAAGATTACTCGTACAACATACAATATATGAGTTTCAACAACTTTTGCCGCAATAAAACAATGCCATAAGAAATTGAAAATATCAATAATCTCTGAATCAATAATCCCCGAAAACATCAATAATAACATTGTTTAAACATGAAGATCGTAATTGATATTATCCAGTCAAAAATACGATGGCAATGAAATTTATTTTATATACATATCTTCATCATTAAAATCGGAAAAGATTTAATAAAAATTTTCTTCCTCATAAAGACATTAAATTTAAATCCGTTGTTAAGCGACATGTTATGATTTGCTTCAAATAAATTGGTGGTCAAAATATCGTCTGAATATCTCTAATGAAGATTTGGCGACATTTTAAAAAATCGCCAAATTTATCGCCAAGTGGGACTGTAGAACTGACAGTCCCACTTGGCGATAAATTGACGAACCATCATCAAAATATTATCCCCTAAAAAAAACAAAAACACAATTTCGTTTATTTAGGGCAATTTATCAATTTCAAAATATTTTTATGGATTTATAAATATTTTTATCAATTTGGTGACATTTTAAAAATTCGCTAAATGGGTTACTAAGTAGGGCGGTTGGACTGACAGACAAATGCTAATGAAACACCATTTCAGTACTTTCATTTAACAAAACAAAATGAAATTCATTGATTTACGTCATTTTTATCAATTTGGGGACATTTCAATCAATTTGGCAACTTTTAAGAAATTTGCCAAGTTAGCGATATCCAGCCAAATTCGTAGCTCTAAATTCGCAGATCTGAATAAAATATCGTGATCCAGTTTGTATATACTAAAGGAAAACACTAAAATATTATTTGAAGATATACCCATTCTACTCTTTTTCTGTTTAAACAATTGGATAAATGAATTTATTGGGTAAACAGAATATGAGTTTATTAGCCAAACACAATATATAAGCTTAAAACCTCTTTGCTAAAATACATGAAAGTGATGTGTACGCAGTTCGCAATTAATATAATTAAAAAAAATCAAACCGTTCATGTATAAGATATATTTTAATATCCATTTATTTATTATTCAAATCAAAAAATAATAATAATCATTAACAAACACATTTAATTCCATTCCTTTGCCGAGCAACATGATATAAAATAGAATCTTCCTCATAAAATGCGAAATTAAATGACCATTTTAATTTCTTTATACTTCTAATCGTTGAGTAAAAGCTTGTGAAATATAAAACATGGAGGTAGATTTTTCCATTTAAATGCTTGTTTCAAACAATTCATGCTTTCATATAGTGACTATTTAATGCAAAAATCCTGCATCAAACTTAAAAAATAAAGTTTTAATTCCCTTTGACGTTTTAAACAAACGATTTTTATCCTCTCCGTTTGGATAAACCACGGAGTAGGAGAGTAGAACAAAAAGAGTAGTATAAAAAAAGTTCCGTTTTTCATTAATATCTCGACAACCCCTGGCATTAAAAACTCAAAACTTGGGCAAAATTTATGGGGGGCTATTTCTAGGCCACCCACAAAATGTCATCAAATTCGGTTCAGCCGTTCTCCCGTGATGATGGGACAAGCAGACAGATAGACAGACAGACAGACAGACAGATTTTCAATTTCATTTATATAGACTAGCAGCATACCCGTTCTTCGTACGGAGTATATAATATAAATAAATTTATAATATATTAAGATATTAAATTTATTGCTCATAAAGAGAAGTTTAAGAATATCTATTCTCACTATATATGCAAAATTATCTTCAAGGGCAGATCTGAAGAATAAAACATCGTGGCCCCTTTTGTAAGCAAATTTAAAAAAAAAAAGGAATTGAATCAATATATGCAACCCCGTACTATATTGTCGCAGATTAGAAAATATGCCAGTGTGTTAGTAGAAGCTTACCCGTATTGCAATATGAGTCTCAAAAATATTTGCCAAAATAAAAGAGATGACGCAAAAAATTGAAAGTATCAAAAATCCCCGTAATCTTAATACCAGAAGAACGTAATTGATTCCAATATATGCCAATATACCTGCACTACTTATATTCTCGTAGATTAGATATACCCATGCATTTGTAGAAGATTACTCGTACAACGTACTCTATATGAGTTTCAACAATTTTCGTCATAATAAAACAATTCCATAATAATTTGAAAATATCAGCAATCCCTGAATCAACAGTCCCCGAAAATATCAATAATAATGATGTTTAAAACTGAAGACAGTAATTGATATTATCCAGTCAAAAATTCAATGTCAATGAAATTTATTTTATATACATATTTTTATTATTCAAATCGGAAAAGATTTAATAAAAATCGTATGCCGCATAACATATTGGATCCGTTGCTAAGCGACATGATATCATTTGCTTTAAATAAATTGATGGAAATCATATCATCTGAATAATGCAATCTCCATGGAAGGTTTGGCGACAATTTCGTCAATTTAGCGATAACTAAAAAAAATCGCCAAATTTATCGCCAAGTGGTACTGTAGAACTGATAGTCCCATTTTGCGACAAATTGACGAAACATCATCACAATACTATCCCCTAACAAAACATAATTAATTTCATTTATTAAGCTCGATTTTATCAATTTCATGATATTTTTATGGATTTAGAAATATTTTTATCAATTTGGTGATATTAAAAATTCCTTAAATGTGTTACTAAGTAGGATGGATGGACTGACCGACAAATGCTACAGAAACATCATTTCAGTACTTTATTCTAAAAACAAATTTAATTTCATTGATTTGGGCCATTTTTATCAATTTGGAGACATTTCCACTAATTTGGTAAAGTTTAAGAAATGTTACCAAGTTATTTAGAGATATTCCTCTAAATTCGTAGCTCTGAATTTGCAGATCTGAAGAATAAAATATCCTGATCCCGTTTGTATATACTGAATGAAAACACTAAAATTGTATTAGAAGATACATACACCCGTTCTACTCTTTTTCTGCTTCAACAATCGGCAAAATGCATTTATTGAGTAAACACAATATATGAGTGTATTAGCTAAACAGAATATATGAGCTTGAAACCTCTTTGCTAAAATAAATGAAAGTGATGTACGCAATCCGCAATATATATAATTAAAAGAACAATCGAACCGTTCATTTATAAAATATATCTGTACATCCATTTATTTATTATACAAATAGAAAAAATAATAATAAATATTAACAACACATTTAATTTCATTCCATTGCCGAGCAACAGGATATAAGATAGAATCTTCCTCATAAAATGCGAAATTATATAGCCATTTTGATTTCTTTATACTTTACATCGTTAAGCTTGTGAAAGATGAACCATGGAGGTAGATTTTTCCATTTAAATTCATGTTTCAAACAATTCATGCTTTCCTATAGTGACTAATTAATGCAAAAATCCTGCACCAAACTCGGAAATAAAGTTTTATTTCATTAACACTTTACAACAAAGTTGAAAAGTGTTTATGACTTTGTTTATTCTGTCTGTCTGTCTGTCTGTCTGTCTGTCTGTCTGTCTGTCCGTTAGCACGATAACTGCCGTAAAAACGAGTTTATTAAAATGAAATTTTAGTATGTTGTTCAGACGGTCTGTAGGACCTATGGGAATATAAATAAATAATATCACCCAATTAGTTTTTTATTGAACCCGGGTTGAAAAAATGAAATACATTGAACCCTATGGGACCTAATTTTTCAAACATTTTTTAAGTAAATTTAAAATTCACGAATTGCTTCGAAATTTTTAGGAAATATTCACATTATCCCATAGAATATATAAAAAAAAATTCAGTAAAATATGTTAAGTAGTTTTTTAATTAAAAAAATTATTTAATATAGGGAAAAAAACAAATTCAATTAAATTCTGACTTTGGGATATCTTCCAGAAAGAAAAGAGAGAGATATTATATAATAAATATCTCTCCATTTGTTTAAACGTTTTGCATATGGGAGTGGCTTCATATTTTAAAACAAATTTGGTAGATAACTATTTTTCATTTTTTTTAAATTTTATATAACTCTTCATGATAAATTTAATTGATGGCATTTTAAATGCACTTTCCTACGTCCTAGAGAGTTAAAATTTGGTACACAGCTTAAATTTGTTGAACATTTTATTCGACAAAAATTTGATGGATCTTTAAATATAGATCATACATTTTTTTCGAAATGGCCTGAAAATAATCCCCGTTCACTTCTATAAATCATTGGTGTAATATTGTTAAAAATTCTGATGTGGACAGCAGATGTCTTTCTCTGCAGACTCATATTCGTTCTCTTTATTTATTCAATGATAATTTGAGTTTATCTGCACAACATAAGTATTTTAAATGACATTGAATTTACACGTTAAACTTAAATTTGATTCTCATTTGATAGCTAGACTTATTGTCAAAGGTGGCGTAGCGAAAAAACTAGAATATCTCAAGAACGGCTAGTCCTAGAGTAATGGGGTTAGTCTTATTCTTTTTGTTGTCAAAAATCACATATAATATAGGAATTTAATTGATATAATTGAGCACACGTAGTCTTTTATTTTTATATATAACGATTTTTGCTGGCCATTTCGCAAAAATAGCCCGTTCCTTTTTCCCGAATCGTAGTAGAATAACCTACAAAATTTTATATACAAAATTTTGTTAAATTTGGTATATAAATCACTTGTAGGTTATTGAAATATTATACTCCAAATTTTGTTAAATTTGGTTCATTAGTTTTTAGCTAGAGTGGATAAAGGCAATTTCTGCGGCCATTTCGCAAAGAAGGCAGATTCTTTTATTACGAATCGTACTATAATCTAATGAACATCAGGATTTCTCACAAAAAACATACCTACCAAATTGTATGAAATTCGGTCCATTAGTTTTTCAATTAGAGTGGATGTAATATCCACACAGACACACAGAAACATACACAGATACACCCTTACACACACAGACGTCTTCCTAAAAGTAGTTTTTTCGTGTTCTAGAAGTCCCAAAACGTGTAGATCCTTTGAAAATTCGAGTTCCGATCTTCGGCACGATTCCAATACTTTGAGTACATACACATACACATATATATTATCTGTGTATTATCTGTGTATCTAAATTCCGTGCCTATGCAATTACAATAGTTGTGATTTTAAATGATCCCTAAACTTTTATTATTTCTTCAAGGAAGCCTAATTTTAACATATGCAGAATGCAAATATCTCAAGCGATTGTAAGATGAATTACATAAGAATTGCTGAATTTTTTTCACACAAAATTATTTAGCTCTGGAGTCTGGAATACAAGTTATATGAATGAAATATTCATTGATTTTGCATAAAGAATCAGATGATTTATATTTCGATACAGTTTTAAATATTTAAGTATAATAAATTACTGTAGTACTGTGATAATGTAAAATATATTACCACTGAATGAATCACATTTTAGAAATTTTTAAATGAAATTACATTTCAGTTGGAAAGTGTTTCATAATCAATGCTTATGCATGATTGATCTATCTTGTTTTTATTTCATTTAAACAAACGATTTTCATCCTTTCCGTTTGGATAAACCACGGAGTTGGAGAGTAGATCTCCTAAGAAAAGTTCCGTTTTTCATTAATATCTCGACAACCCCTGGTCTTAGAAACTCGAAACTTGGACAAAATTTATGGGAGACTATTTCAAGGCTATCTACAAAATTTCATTAAATTCGGTTCAGCCGTTTTCCCGTGATGATGAGATAAACGAAAATTTCGTTTTTTACTAATATGAGTCCCATTTTGCGACAAATTGACGAAACATCATCATAATATTATCCCCTAACAAAACACAATTAATTTTATTTATTAAGCGCAATTTTATCAATTTCATGACATTTTTATAGATTCACAAACATTTTTATCAATTTGGTGATATTTTAAAAATTCGATAAATGTGTTAGTAAGTAGGATGGATAGACTGACCCACAAATGCTACCGAAACATCATTTCAGTACTGTCTTCTAAAAAAACGAATTTAATTTCATTGATTTTCGTCGTTTTTAGCAATTTGGCGATATTTCCGTCAATTTGGCAAAGTTTGAGAAAAGTTGCCAAGTTAGCTATATTCCGCCAAATTCGTAGCTCTGAAATTGCAGATCTGAAGAATAAAACATCCTGATCCCGTTTGTATATACTAAATGCAAACACTAAAATTGTATTAGAAGATATACCCTTTCTACTCTTTTTCTGCTTCAACAATCGGATAAATGAATTTATTGGTAAACACAATATGAGTTTATTATCTAAACACAATATAAAAGCTTAAAAACTCTTTGTCAAATGAAAGTAATGTACGCAGTCCGTAATTAACATAATTAAAAGAAAAATCAAACCGTTCATTTACAAAATATATTTTTACATCTATTTATTTATTATTCAAATAGAAAAAATAATAACAAATATTAAGAAACACATTTAATTTAATTGCGTTGCTGAGCAACATAATATAATAAAGAATCTTCCTCATAAACTGCGAAATTAAATAACCATTTTGAACTCTTCCCCATAAAATGCAAAAATAATAACTATTTTGATTTCTTTATACTTTCCATTGTTTAGTAAATGCTTGACCATGGAGTTAGATTTTCCATTTAAATTCATGTTTCAAACAATTCATGCTTTCAGATAGTGACTAATTAAAGCAAAAATCCTGCACTAAGCTCAGAATTGAAGTTTTAATTCAAGTTGACGTTTTAAACAAACGATTTTCATCCTTTCCGTTTGGATAAACCACGGAGTTAGAGAGTATCTCCTAGGATAAAGTTCCGTTTTTCATTAATATCTCGACAACCCCTGGTATTAGAAACTCGAAACTTGGGCAAAATTTATGGGGGGCTATTTTAAGGCTACTCACAAAAATATGATGAGACAAACGAAATATTCGTTTTTCACTAATATCTCGAGAACAACTGGTTATGGAAACTCCAAACATGGACTAAATTTTAAGTGGGGCTATTTCTAGGCTACCCACAAAATTTCATCAAATTCGGTTCAGCCGTTCTCCCGTGATGATGGGACAAACAGACAGACAGACAGACAGATTTTCAATTTTATTTATATAGATAGTGTCATATACTTTCTCTAATTCAAATGCGCATCGTCGATGGCGAAAAGCATTTTAAACGGACTCTACACTAGATTCCTGTGCACGTAAGTGTTGTGTATTGTATTATTCATGAATTTAATAGCAGTTTGCCAGTACTCCTCTTTTGTCAAATAAACGCCTACTATAATCAATTTATTGGCGACTCCTACGCATTAGAAAATGCTCTACAACTTTGCACTTTTCTTCTATCTTGCTTTATTTTGAAGTTCGTGTTCCTATATTCTTCAATTACACGCTAGGGGGCGCTGCAATCACCTTTATTCAATCGGACATGGGTCACTTTACTATAGATAGACGTAACGTATATACTCAGAGACTTTTTATTCCGAAGTTATTGTGGTCTTAAAGACTTTCCCAGGAACACTGTTTATGAAAGATATTTCAATATTTGATTCCTGTATTCATCTGTCAAAGTCTATTATTTATAATTACCTATTGCTAATTAATCCATGCAAAGAGAGGGTACATCTGCGAATGTACTATAAAAACCACCCTAGAAAACTGAAAAGATTTTCAAAATTTGCTTGATAAATGAATGCAGAAAAATATGAGGTCCCCCCCCCCCCCCCCCCATCTAATGATTAAAATAAGTTTGGTTTTGTTAACCAGTGGTATTTAACTAATTATTCATTAATGTGTACTTAAATTAAAGGGGGGGTGCACTCTGTAAACTTTCTACCTCAAGAGGGCCCCGGCTAGCTGAAGACTGCCAACCTCTGATAAGCTTTGAATCATAACAGAAACGTTTATTGTTCGAACAGTATATAAAGAGAAAGAATAGATTTCGATCGTGAGGTTCGGTGATTAGCAGCACTCAGGATGATCTTTCATCTTCATAAACTTGCCTAGCTAGATCTTTTTACTCCAGGCTATTTAAACTCGATTTTGCAACACCCAGGCCGAAAGAAGTGTCGTCCATTCTTTCATATGAGCCGTTCGTTCTCTCTGCCCTATTGTACGATCTCAAATATCTAATAGAGTATGAGACCAGAATAATAATGAAATATAAAACATTGGTTGTGTTTAGAGTAGAGTTGTGTAGGTTTGTTGTAGTACGGTCGTTGTGCACGCGCGCAATTATTTCTCTATATTAAAAATCTGATGTGGGCAGCACATGACTTTCCTTATATAATGCAATGACTTTACTCTTTTTACAGTCAAAACATAATGTATGTGATCCACAATACTGTGTTTTTAACGCTGAATTGTACATTTGGTAATTTTCCGGATGACAACATGTAATACTATTTCAAAGTACCCAATTAGCTTATATTTCACACAACTCTAAATTAACAATTATCAATATTGATAGTATCCTCAGTAAGCGATATAGCCCATATATTAAAATATTTTAATAATTAATTCATCGATTAGGCTTCATTTTCATTAATTTAGCGTCGTTTTTGTAATTTTGACGTGATTTTCGTCAATCTGGGGGCGAAATATTTCTAAGTTGGTGATACATTGCTAGATTATTCGCCAAGTTTGCCAAATATATCACCAAGTGTTACGAGGTAGTGACAAACGGAGAGAAGAGCATTTCTTATATACTAGAATGTATGCCCGTCATATGACAGAAATCAGAATTTGCGAAACAGTACTTCCCATTTGGCGTCATTTTTATCAACTTGGCGACATTTTTGTCACTTTGGCAACATTTAAAAAAGTTGCCAAGTTGACGACGTCCTGCTAAATTTCTCAATAAAATAAAAACAAGTAGAAAACAAGGATACAAAAGTTCCGTTTTCCAAACAACAAAATATCATCAATTTCAACAAATATTGACATATGCAGAATAACATGCTATTTTCAATTGTTTTTTATATTTCAGTTCTTTCAACCTTAGCTCTTCTCTTTGGTGTGCAAGTTGCTCACAATCAATATGATATATCTCTTGGATTTAGTGCCATTCGTAAAGTTAAAGAGAGAACATAGTTTGGAGTTTACAATTACCTGGAAAATTGTTTTCCCTAATTTCTTACCATAGTTTGCATTCATAATCATAAATGCAATGCTCAACGTTTTAAACTTTCTTCCCGCAGAAGCAAATGTTCGACTTCTGGAAAAATCTGTGTTGGTAGTCTTTAAAGACTACCATCTTCTTAAAAGATAAAGTGATACAAAAAGTATTATTAAGATAAAAAATATAATTGGGTGAAAAAATAAATTTGCATGTTCTCCTTTCACCGCTGAGTGCGTGATGCGATAAAACAACAAATTCGGCCGGTAGGTAATTTTGAGTTCTAAACTTCTTTAGCGCTTAATTCCAAGAATATTCGGGATAGAGCGATCAAACTTGTTTTGAGGAATTTAGGGTCCCATAGAAAACATTTAAGATGTTCGGGTTTTCTGTAACAAGGGTGGTATAAAAATTTACATTCTGAAATTTAATTTTTTATTCATCCTCCCCCCCCCCCCCCCCCGCTCCTTCGGGTTAAAATTTCATTTGAAAACATTATCTTCTCGATTTGCAATATTTTTTCAAAAGTGTTTGCCAAAAGCAAATATTTGTGGATTTATGAACTTGTTCTCTATTTCTAAAACACTCTGTATACAAAGTTCAACTTTGAATACAGGCTTGTATATAAAGCCGCACGAAGCTGCAAAAACAAAGTTAAACGTTGCCTTTGCAGCTTCGTACGGCCTGAGCTAAATTGTACAGTAATTTTATGCCGTCCACGTGGAAGGAATGAAATTATCAATTCCCATAGAACTTAGTAAAAATTATGACTTATAGCAAGTTTCTTGCTAAAATTACAGGTAGAGAGTATTTCTTGTTGATGAGCGCATAATAACATCGAAACCGATCCAAGGATGCTGGTATCTATAATGGGAGTGTTTTCCGGACCCTGTATTTAAACCGGAATACAAAATTCCAGTTGGCAAAGATGGCTAAAGAAAAATGTTAGCATAATGTACCACAAATACTACAACCAACCATTATAACCAACCATTATACAGCTTTCCCCCACCATTCCGAACGGTTTCTTGGTTACAATAGATCATACTGAAATAGCAGGGATTAGGGCAAATATGGTACAAAAAATTCATAAAGCTTGCGATCCTGTAATTTATCGGATATATCATTACTTTGAACTTTCTTCGGGCCCAGATGGTATGGGACGTATTTTTTAATACAGAAACAAAAGTTTAATAACACAAGGTATATAATGAAAGAGCAATTTTAGCTTGAAAGAGGATTTAAATACATGAAAAACAGCACCCACTGCCGCATTACCCTTCGATGCACACCACAAAACATTGATGGGCTTTGTTGTAATTGTTGTCTACCAGTAAGATGAAGGGCACTGAATATTCGAATTTGGAGGCTAAAATCTCAATACTGAATATCTGATTTTTTTTTTCTGTTCTCTTCGACGCAAATTACCACGCATTTGGCCACGCACTTTTCAAGAGATAAAATTTGAGACATCAAAATACAGGGTGTCCCAAAAACATTGAACTCGCCTTTTATTCCTTAAATATTGATCTTAGACATATATAATAAATTACAAAGTTGCGTAAAAAAAGGTACAGAATTTTATGAAATCGATTAAAATTTTCAAGGGAATTAAATTTTAAGAAATACAAAATTAAAATTTTTATACGACCCCCGTACAAAAGCATTTCCAATGATTAAAATGTGCCCCATACACTAATAAGGTGATGTACAAAATTTCAGCATTTTATCATAAAAAATCCCAAAGATATGAAAAGACAAAATGCTGACTTAAACCACTTTTCGATGCATCGGCATGGGAAAAATCAGAGTGGAAAAATCATCGCGTTTCAAGGTCATACACAAATTACGAAAGAAAACAATGATTACATAAATAAATAATAATCTCGCTATTTATTGGTACAAAAGTAGCTACACTGTGTATAGAAATAATAACTTTACACAAAGATTACAAAGCTTGTTCAAAATGTTTTCCATCCATGCCAATACAGAGCTGCATTCGCCTGATAAAATTTCTGTGCACTCGATGAAGTTCTTCTTCGGTGACGCCACGACAACCATCTTGAATGCGTTGTTGCAACTCTGCTTTATTTAAGGGAGGTGACAGATAAACAGCTGTGCGTAAACGATCCCACAAATAAAAATCCATAGGCTTTAAATCAGGCGATTTAGGAGGAAATTCGACTGGCCCATGCAAGCCAATCCACTTGTCTGGAAACTCACTATTTAACCAGTGTTTCACAACTGTAGTATGGTGAGCTAGATATCCGTCCTGTTGAAACCATACATGTGGAAGTACTTTTAGGGGCAGTTCATCCATAAAATCAGGAATAACCGCATTCAGAAACTCATTAACATATCTGTCACCCGTCAACGTACCATCATACAGTATGGGTCCAAGCAAACGGTTTCTGAAAATACTACACCATACATTCACAGAAAATTGCTTCTGATGATGAATATCAAGTGGCACGAATGGATTTGTGTCAGACCAGAAGTGCTCATTTTGAGGATTTATGCATCCATCTTGTTTAAATCAGCATTCGTCAGTCCAAATTACGTTTTTCAGGAAAGAGGGATTTAGAGCCCAATTACAAAAATCTAGACGACGTTGATAATCTGTTGGCTCCTGTCCTTGCACACCATGAATGTTAAATGGATGCCATTTCTTCCGTCTCAGTATTCTCCACACTGTTGCACGTGGTACGTTTATTTCTGATTCAGCGGTAGGAACACTACTATGTCGAAAACCCAGACCACTCGACTCGCCTTAAGACATGAGAAGCAAATTGAGTGGCAGGGAACGCTACTATGTGGATGACTTCAAAAGTAAGACAAAATATCATTTTCTACATCAGTTGAGTGAAGTCTGGGCCTGCGTAGTCCACCTACACGATGTACGCTTTTCTCTTTCACGCACTCGTTGCACCAATCGGGAAATAAATCTCTCAGAAGGATGTCGAGAATTGGGAAAAGAACGTTGATATTCCCGTGCAGTTTCGTTAGCATTGAGATGTCACAAACTGTACAGCATAAGCATTTCAAAAAGTTCTTCGTTGCTGTATTGCCACATACTGTCGGTATAGGCTAACTACACTCTCAAAATGTAGCAGAAATGTGAAATATTTAAGGGTCGCTTAGACTGCCAGGTTGCGCGCACTACGCTTGCGTAAGCGAGGCGATTGATCAACGGCAGAACAAAATCAACTTTCTCATGTGCGTCTTTTGCGATTGTGTGACGCACCGATCAGAGGCAGATATTTGCATATGCATACATTTCTAAGCTGTTTAATGCTCATTTTGATTGTGCCATTTCCAAGTTTTATTCTGTAATTAATCATGTAAAATTTTAAGGTATTTTTAGGAAGCATATTTTTGAATAATTCTAAATAAATCTAAAGATAAGAGGCAGATATTATTTGCCTATGATGCATTTCTGCGTTGCGTCATTTGCACTCTTGCTGTAAACATTTACATTTTAATTTATGATTAACCCCTCACCAACTTTGTTTAAACATATCTCTGGGACTTCTTATGATAAAATGCTGAAATTTTGGACATCACCTTATTAGTGTATAGGGTACATTTTACTCATTAGAAATATTTTTGTACGGGGGCCGTATAAAAATTTAAATTTTGTATTTCTTCAAATTTAATCCCCTGAAAATTTTTATCGATTTCATGAAATTCTGTACCATTTTTTACGCAGCTTTGTAATTTATTATATATGTCTAAGATCAATATTTAAGGAATAGAAGTCGGGGTGAATGTTTTTGGAACACCCTGTATATGGCGAAAACGAATTGAATCCTAAAATGTACTTTACAAAATGTAAGGACTTTCGGGAAAACACCATGTGTAGTTCTTAAATCTTCTGAAAAATTTTAAAGCTACAGAAAAACTTAATTTTTTGTTTGAAACTCACCGATCCCATAGCCATTCCTTCTCTGATAGCCGACTATAATCATGATGATATAGCTTCGAAAAACGCACTTTTCAACTATTACAACGTCTACATTCCAGACATAAATTATCTTTTGATATATTTTGAATCAAAACGTATGTTTATAATCATAATCATAGTCACCTCCTCTAAGAACTCAATTTGAGAATTATCTACTGAACATTTTATACCAATTAAAAGTTATTTCTTTCTAATAAGAAAAAATCTGATGTGGGCATCACATAATTTTCCCTATATAATGCAATGAATTTGCTTCTTTCACAGTGAAAAAATGAGATGTATAAGATCTACTGCACAATATTTTAATGTTGAATTATACATTTGACGTTTTTCCGGAGGACAACATGTAAAACCATTTCTAAGTGCCCAATTAACTTATATTTCAAGCAACTCTAAATTGATAATTATCAATACTGATAGCATCTTCAATAAGCAATATAGTCCGTATCTTAAAATGTTTTAATAATTAATTCATCCATTTGGCGTCATTTTCGTTAACTTAGCGTAATTTTTGTAGTTTTAACGATATTTTCGCCAAACTGGCGAGAAATATCGCTAACTTGGCGATGTTTAGCTAAATTAGTGGTCAAGTTAGATAAATTTATCGCCAAGCGTTAGAGACAAACGGAGAGAACAAACAGCATTTCTTATATATAAATAACTGTTGGCGAATTGTTAGGTGTCGAAATACAAAACTATTACATAAAGTATCTTCTCTCATGAATGGAATGAAGTAAATCCACGAAAATAATGTTAACAAATTTATCAAATAATATAACACATGAAAAGTAGACATATTTTGCAATTTTTTACTTTTTTTACCGCTTTACAACATAGTTGAAAAGTGTTTATGACTTTGCTCATTCTGTCTGTCTGTCTGTTTGTCCATTCGCACGATAACTACCGTAAAAATGACTTTATCAAAATGCAATTTCAGTATGTATGTTGTTGAGACGGTCTGTAGGACATATGGGAATGTAAATGAATAATATCACCTAATTAGTTTTGGATTGATCACGGGTTGAAAAAATGAAATACATTAAACCTTATGGAACCTAATTTTTCAAACATTTTTTAATCGAATTTAAAATTCACAAATTGTTTCGAAAATTTTAGGAAATATTCAAATTATCCCATAAAATATACAGAAAAAATTTCAGCAAAATATGCCCTGTAGTTTTTTTAAATAAAAATAAAAATAATAATTGCACCCATATTATATGAAGAGATCACGTGACCCACTTCAAAATAAAATATAGCATCCATCTTTTTTCCAAGTATCAAAATCGTGATTTTAAACCACTTTTTAATTCATATTTAGTGCTGAATCCGTCCTAAAACCATTTTATTTTTGCGTAATTACTGTGCATCTATATAATGGCCAACGCAATTACAATATATTTTAGTTTAAATTATCATCCAAATTTGATTATTTCTACAACAAAGCCTAATTTTAAAGTAAGCAGAATGTAAACACATCAAGCTGTAAGATGAGTTGTATAAGAATTGCTGAATTTTTTTAATGCAAACTTATTTAGTTCTGGAGTCTCGAATATAGCTGATATGAATGAAACATTCATTGATTTTACATAGAGAGGCAGACGATTTTATAGTATTGCCTTTTTCGATGAAGTTTTAAGCATGGAGTTAGAAAGTACTTTTACCTCCATGGTTTTAAGTTTTTAAGTAAATTAATTACTGTAGTATTGTGATAATTTTAAAAATATCACCTCTGAATGAAGGGAATGGAATAAAAGTTTATGAATGAAATATTCACTGCTTCTATATAGAGAGCCAGGCGATTTATATTTCGATGACGTCATATGAATAAAGTTCATTTCTTTTTCCGATGAAGTTAAGTTTTCAAGTATAGTAAATTATCGTAGCATTGTGATAATTTTTAAAATGTCACTGCTAAATGTATCGCATTTTAGAGATGTTTAAATAAAATTGCATTGCAGTTGGATAGTGTTTCATAATCAATGCTTTATGGATGCTTGATCTTTCTTGTTTATTTATGTGATTTTTTGATACATTTATTTGAAAAAAGTTCAATATATCAAGAACGGTTCATCCTAGCTTTCTAAAGTTTGTGTCAATTATTTTTAAATGCAAAATTACATAAGAAATGATTATTTAAGTAACATTAATGAAGGTTCTTATTTTTTTAGGATTTTTCAAAATTTCACTCGAAAATTTGGGGATTTTTCGCACATTCGCTTGCGTGTAATATCAATAAGCTTTTAATATTCACTAATAGTAATTTTCGTACCAAATTTCGTTCGAAACACTCCATTCATTCGTGAGACATTATCTCCGCAGGCACACACACAGACATCACTTCGAAAAAGTTCTATCTTGTTCACTGATGCTTGAAACGTGCTCTTCCGCCGAAAACTCGAATTTGAATTATCGGCTCAATACTTTCTCCTATGCATTATACTATGTATATAGGAAAAGTAACACTGAGACGAAACCTCTTGAAAAGAGAGATAAGGTTATTATAGTTACAATTTATTTTCTTTACAAAGCTCATTCAAGGTCAGAATTGATATTCTCCATATCAAATCTGGAGCCTTTGTTTACAAGGCGAAAGTTCTGCCGAATGACATTTCTGAAAAAGCAGCTAAGGCACATTTACCCTCAAAGAACACCATTGGTTCTTCAAAATTGTCCTTTGCTTCTAAACTAAAAAATAAATTGACTATTTTTGCAACACAAATTAACATAATAATTTCTTATAAATTATTATTATTATTATTATTATTATTATTATTATTATTATTTTATGAATTAAAAGCCACCCCTACAACCCAGTCTCTCGAAAATTAATAGGTCTCCCTCTGACGTTTATTAATTGTAATTAATCATACAAGCTGGCATTCAATTTGCTCAAGACATATAGAGCGTTTAACATGGAAAAGTAAAATTTCTAATAAAATCCTGTATATATTTCTTATAAATTATTATTATTATTATTATTGTTATTATTATTTTATGAATTAAAAGCCACCCCTACAACCCAGTCTCTCGAAAATTAATAGGTCTCCCTCTGACGTTTATTAATTGTAATTAATCATACTAGTTGGCATTGAATTTGCTCAAGACATATAGAGCATTTAACATGGAAAAGTAAAATTTCTAATAATATCCCGTATCCCGAGAACAAATCCTGATGACTCCTAAACAATGTATCCATGTATTTCTGGTTAAAGATATTTGCATGAAATGCTCGCATTTGATAATGGTGAGCATATATAAACCTTTTATGATTTATATATATATATAAATAATACATATATATAAATATATATATGATTTATATATATATATATATATATATATATATATATATATATATATATATATATATATATATATATATATATATATATATATATATATATATATATATATATATATATATATATACATATATATATATATATATATGTATATATATATATATATATATATATATGTTTATACTTTTATTTCGTAAGCCTGTTAGATAGTTGAATTTTCGTGTTACAGCTTCTCACTTTTCTTTCATTGGTTCTTCAAACCTTTTTTCTTATATATATATATATATAATAGAAGTTTGAAAATCCATTGAACGAAAAGTAAGAAGATGTAACACGATAAACCTAACTTTTTAAAACACCCACAGAATAAAATATAATACAGCAAATCATCAATCAAATGGATAAAAAATACAAAACACAAGCTATCAAGTTACAGAAAATCAACCAAATTAAAAGGTATGGAAACAAAAAAAGAAAAACTTAAACTAAATTCAACTATCTAACTGGCTTACAAAACAAAAGTAAAAATCAACTAATCCTCAAGCCAGTTAGATAGTTAAATTTAGTTTAAGTTTTTCTTTTTTTGTTTCCATGCCTTTTAATTTGGTTGATTTTCTGTAACTTGATAGCTTGTGTTTTGTATTTTTTATCCATTTGATTGATGATTTGCTGTATTATATTTTATTCTGTGGGTGTTTTAAAAAGTTAGGTTTATCGTGTTACATCTTCTTACTTTTCGTTCATTGGATTTTCAAACTTCTATTATTATTGAAATCATTTTATTTATGAGCTGCATTGGCGCAATAAATTAAATGTATTTTGCATTTTCAATCCATTTACTTAATAACTTTCAATTCTTTATTTAATAATATTTGCATAGTATCCTTCATATTTTAGTAAGCTATAGTATCTATATATATATATATATATGTGTGTGTGTGTGTTGCAATTCTTTTTTGCATCTTTGTGTATTTGTGCGCTATATTTTTTATGATTATGTGGATTTTTATGATTATGTGGTTTTTTGTGTTTTAAGGTTGAATTTTGTATTTGGTATTTTTTCTGTTATTATCGTTTACTCCGTTGTTGGACACAGACACAGATTGCATAAAATTTTAACCATGTGATTTTATGCAATCATAGAAACAACGGATTTTAGTATATCTGTCTAGAATGTACCCCTGAAGACGTTTCTGGCAGATATACTATTCTACAAGAATCCTACAGTTCTGCCGAATGACATTTCTGTATTTTCCTTGTCCTGGACTCTCCGTGCTCTGCTTTTCCGGCCCTTCCTCGTTGGTTTTTGCTATTAAATACAAGCTATTATATAGCCCGCGGTTTGATACTGTGTTTACTGATTTGCACTCTTGCACTTTCGTATTTGTTATTTTAATATATATATATATATATATATATATATATAACTTAGATCGGAATATGTAAAATATCTCAAGAACGGTGCATATTGCCAACCTTTAAGAGATGGCATTCGCTCTAACCTGAACAATTACACTTGAAATAAATACCTATTCGTGCAACATTTGAACACATAATAATGCTTTTCTAACGTTTTTCCGATTTTCGAAAGAAAAAATGTTCGAAAGATTGAGGACCTTCCCCTGTTATTGATTTTCAGACCTTCTCACCGAAAATTAATGAGCCTCTGACATTCATGGATTGAAACGATCGTAATTCCGAATTTCATTTGATTTGCACAGTTTGTTCGAGAAATATCTAGGTCTCAGACTCATAGACAGAAAGGCATATATACATAATTATAAATATGATTGATTGATTCGCAGAGATTCTCAAAACGAGTAAACTCACCCAAATTCGAGCAGGACAACCCATAAGGAAGGACAGATACCAATCGCATAGAGGAACCCGGGCGACAGGGGAGCAGGGCGTCCAGGGCTGCCCATAAAGAAAACATACACCACCAGAGGGGGGGGGGGGGGGGGGGGGGACAGGCTCCAAATGGGACCCGAACTGCCAATATTTTATTTTTGAAACTGGAGAATGCATGTAAATTTCGCAAAAATGAAATATGAAGGGAGCTCAGTGATAAATGTTTGTAGGGAGCGCACAATTTCTATGGATGAGCCTACAGGGGCCCAATATTTTACTCTTGAGGACGGGGACGTGAAGGTGGGAGAAATCCGGTATAGAAAGTGTTGGTAATGAATGTTTTAGGAAGCCCACAATTTGTATTTGCGGGCCTGATCCGAGAGTCGAATTTTAAACCCCATCACAATGTTTCTACTTATCAACCAAGGGCTCTTGAATCATTACCTAGCAGTGTTTCTTTCAGACATACGACAGAGTTTAGATATATTTATACAGGGCAAATAGAAAACTTGCCCCCTAAAGTTTCATTCGTCCCCCCCCCCCGACCAAAGAGTCCTAAAAGACTGGACTGCCTGCCTACCTAGGCCTCTAGGCAAAAGATAATTCTACACCCCCTCCCCCCCCCCCCCCGTCTATAAAACGTTTATTGCAAAAAAAAAAAAAGGTACCTTGATCACAGTGTATTGAACTCAAGATCTTCACGGGCCCCAGCATCTGCCTATGATCAAAAACGGTCCGGCATTCAACCTCAACGCATTGCAATGTGAGATTTTTACTTAGTATAAATCCACTGCATGAGTAATAAGCCGAAAATCTTTAAATTTTTAGTGCTTATATAGTGATATTCTTAAAAATACAGATTGCTGAGTGTTCCGTACAAATACATGGGCACCCAACCCATAGAACTTTTCCCAAGGAAGGGCAAAACACTGACGTCAGTGAGGCGAACTCAAGGATAAGATGCATAACACATTGACTAGCTTGATGTCCATCTTTGTTACCTCGAACGTCCAGGCAAAGAATATGTCCAGGGACGGGCTTTTGCCACCTCTTGCCCTCCTTTATGGGCGCCCGTGCGTACGCACACTATGTGTGTACGGTTGGGAGGGAAATTTTGTTCCAAAAAACTATGTATGAAAATTTTTTGGAATGTAGCGCCATCTTTTAACGGATTTGTAATTTACTTTCACCACTTTTGTACGTTCTTCTTGCAAATCATGATTATAAATCATAATATCATTAATAGATGGCGCTACAGTTGGTGAAGTTTTAGAGTTCTTTATAGATACAGTCGATATTTTATTAACCTTGCAGTTGACATTTTATACCGAAATTTTCTACAAAGAATATCTAATCGCTTTCCTATCCTATTTGACTCTCGAGAGTTTTACAGTTAAAACCAATTTGAAACCGGAAAAATATTACTTATTGATAGAATGATTTGTTGTGATGGCCCTGCCCTATCCTTACTGGTATTCCGCCTTTCCTTATATAACTTAATCATGAAATCTAAGTTCCAATACAAAGTTGTCGAACTACTAGGCCTTGGAACAATGATAATGTTTAGATAACATGTTTAACAAAATCTGATGTGAGCAACACATGACTTCCTCTATATTTATGCAATGAATTTACATTTACTTCTTTCACGGTGAAAAAATGGATCCATGTCGCAATGTTTTTAACTTTGAATGTTTTTTTTTTCGGGGGAGGGGGGGAGGAGCACAATATTTATTTGTGTACCTGATCTAAAAGTCTTTTCCGAATAACAACATTTAAAACTATTTCGAAGAACCCAATTAACTTATATTTCGAGCAACTCTAAATTGACAATTATCAGTATTGATAGCGTTCAACATAAGTAATATAGTTCATATATTAAAATATTTTAATAATTAATCCACCAGCTTGGAGTAATTTTCGTTAATTCAGCGTCATTTAACAATTTTGATGATATTTTCGTGACTATGGAGCCGCCAAGTTCCCGAAATTTATCGCCAAGCGTTACAGACAGACGGAGAGAAGAGCATTTCTTGTGTATAAATTACCTGTTGACGAATTGTTGGGCGTCAAAATACAAAACTATTACCCAAAATACTCGCTTGAATGGAACGAACTGGATCCACGAGAATAATGTCAAAAAAAATTTTCTCATAATATTACATATGAAAATGGAACATATTTCACAATCGTTGATACCTTTTTTTAACTTTCTGTATTTTTTTTTTCTAAATACATTTATTTGATAAACGAGTAATATCTCGATAACACTTCGTGTCAGCATTTTAAAGTATGTGTAATTCGTTTTCTAATGAAAAATTACGTAAGAAATGATAATTTACTTAACATTATTGAAGGTACTGAACATTATTAAAGATTCTGATTTTTTAATGATTTTTTAAAATTCCATTCGAAAATTTAGGAGATCTTCCGAACATTCGATTGCATTTCAAATCAATAGATTTTCAGTATTCACCGATTGCAATATTTGTACCAAATTTTGTTCGAAAAGCTCCATTCATTCGTAAGATATCGCATACACACACACACACACACAGATATCGCCTCAAAAACGTTCGATTCGAGTTCATGGGTGCTTGAAACGCACTCTTCCGTTGAAAACTCGAATTCGAATTTTCAACCCCGTCACAATACTTTCCTTATGCATACTACATATATAGAGAAAATAATTAACTAAATTCCAAAAATGTATTTGAAAAATAATTTTAATATTGATATGAACGTATGCATGAATTTTTCCATATGGGCTCTAAAGTCAATTGCATTCCAGATCTAGAGAAATAATGTGAACCTATTATGTTTAAGATTCCGTAGTTAAAAACCGGGATTCCGTCTTTATACCCCCCCTCCTCCCCCAGATATCTGTTCATTTGACAACTTTGAAATTTGGCTTGCATATACAGATTAGAGGTCCAATAACATGAAACATAAAAATAAAATTTAAATTACAGGGGTGTGTTTGAAGTGACCATAAGTCAAACAAAAAAATGAAACACATTTAAATAAATGGAGTATGATATCAAACAGAAAGGTGTATAAAAAAAAATAGAGAAACATATTTTTTTTTTTCTTGCACTGAGAGGGGTATTAAATATATAGTTCTCGCTTTTTCTTAGTTTCGTGAATTTTAAGTTTCTTTATATTATATACTAGCCGCTTTCGGCGACCATCTTGTTCGCTACCCTTAAAATTTCTGACCGTGGCAAACTCGCTAGCGCCATAACCCCGTGGAGTTAACAAAGTTTGTTTTAGTTTAATGACGTTAAAACTAATAATGAAATTTTAAGATGAAAAATAATTTATTCCAAAAACAAAAACATTCATTATTTAAGTTTGTATATATTAAAAGCTTTTTTGTTTTTAATAAAAACACGAAACAAAATTATAAACACTCATAATACCAATAGTCCACTATTAAAATAAACTCTAAACTGAATAGAATGTTTACAAATTAAACAAAAATCTAAATACAATTCTAAAATAGAAGTCGAAAACCTGTTAAATCAGAACAATATATAGCCATGTTTAAATCAGAACAATATATAGAAATGTTTAAATCAGAACAATTTTAAAACAATATAAATAAAATGCACTATAAACGTGTAAATACAGTTAATACGTAATGTTATAAAAAGAGAACGAGAAGTTTATGTTCTTAAAAGAACAATAATGAAGTAAAATAAATTCTTATCTTGATACGGATAAACCGCTCGAAAGAAACTGCTAACATAACAGTGAAAGGTTTGGGCTGAGTTGTAAGAAAGAATGACGTTTTTAAAAAAATAATAAATGCATTTCAAGCAAATTGAAATTTAAAATGAAAAGTAATTTATTTCGAAAATAATAATTTATTCCAATAAAATGGATGAATAATTTATTCAAATAAAATGAATGGTTTGTTTTAGTTTAATGACGTACATTCATTATTTGGCAGGATATAATGTCGAATGTCGATAGGCGATATATCGAATGTTCCATTCGATTTCGCAACCTCGTCAGAACCGTGACGTCAGAACCTCGCCCACCTCCCCTCCACCATAGAAACAGCGTGCGTCTGCGCGCGCATGTGGGTGAAAATCCATTCTTTTGCGGTTTGGCCGAGAAATTGATAATCATTACTTCCTTAAAATCCGGATCGTGCGGCTACTTTTTATTATTTATTGACCAGATTGGGCTTGTAAGAAAACCTGATCTTTGAGCTTTCTAGAAATGTAAATTATTAGTCGAAATTGTCGACGACGCTTGGATGGTGGAGGAAAAAGGGAAAAAAAGGAAAAAAAAAAACGGTCGAAATCGCATAAAACATTAAATAACAAAAAAATTAATTCAAATTTTAAAAATCGGTTTTCCCGTGTCACCTCCCCCCCTCCCGGGTCTCCGATTGCCAAATTTCGTAGCTCTGCGACGCGCGGTCGCTGAACCTATAGTGTATAAGACACACATCCAGACAGACAGACATTGCCTTTTATTATATAGACTCCGTACAAAGAACGGGTATGCTGCTGTTGCATAATATATGTAATGAGGAAAATATTTCAACTCTCGGATTTTCATGGATCTACACGTTTCAGGCATCCCTGAACACGAATCAACCATTCTTAGTAATATCTGTGTTGTCTGCCTGTGCGCACGATGTCTCCTAAACAAGTTATTCAAATCGGATATAATTACGATTATTTTAATTGATGCAAGTGAGAGACTTATTGATTTTCGGGGTTAACGTACCAAGGGATAACCGTCAAATTTTGGGACATTTTTTATAAATCTAAAAAACATTATAAAAGCATATTAATTATGGTTTCAAGCTATTTTTTATATAATTATTAAAAAAAGGTGAAAGGCATCATTTGTAGAACGATGTCATGCGCCATTTTTTAGATATTGCCACGTTTGTGATCAAAAATCGAAAAATATCATAATAAACTAAATATATTCAATATTATCAAATAAGTAAATATTTTGTAAGTACTTTCAATTAAAAGTAAATGTGAACACAAGTGGTTAATAATTACTTTTAGCCATTCTTGTGACGTTAAAAATTTTACTTTTACATATGAATCGCCTCAATATCTCTCGAAATAATCAAGCAAATTACATTAAAAGTTGCATTCTTATTTTAATAACGAAAAGCATATTGATTTTTTTTTTAAAGATTCAGTTATAAAAAAATCTCTAATGTTTGTTATTGTTTTCTCACAATATGGAAACTTATTAATCTGGATAAAGCCATGTGTTGGACATATCAGATTTTTTTTTTCTTTAGCGGTGGGGGAAAAAAAGTGACCAATCACTTATGAATCAGAACTTTATAATATGGAGTCCTCAATAAACGGATTCGCGTGCTTATTACTACACATTTTTTTATTCCTTTGTTCTCATCCAGTACCACAATGCATAACAGTTTCAAGGATGTTAACGTTACAAGATTGAAACGTAAGTTTCCTTAATTTGGTTGAAAGTGGTTACTTATTACTTTCCTTATACGAAAATTCGAATTCCGAGTTTTCGACGAGAGCATGTTTCAAGCATCCCTGACACACGAATCAGACGTTTTTGAGGCGATGTCTGTGTGTATGTATGTGTGTGTGTGTGTCAGTGAGCCTGTGAAGACGATTTCTCACGAGCGAATGAAGCGATTCAAACAAAATTAGGTACAAAAATTACAATTCGTGAATACTTGAAGCCTATTGTTTTAAAACGCAATTGAATGTTGAGAACCCTGCTATGTGGAAAACCACACGTCCAGTAAGGACGCTAAGTAGGCCGTTCACGTAAAGTGGAGTATGTAAAAAAATACATAATATACAAGTAATTGAAATGAAGAGACTTAATTTAAAACAATAACGAAAGATATTTATTTATATAAAACCTCATTTAGCATTTTAACATCTGTAATTCATATACCAACATCCTTAGTGTAATACATTAAGATAAATAAATTCCCTTCATTCTATTATCAAAATATGGGTTTCACAGCTATAACCTATCCATGTACATTAAATCACTAATCTTACATGCCATCGTCTTTTGACCCAGGTTAACCTTATTTAGAGGGTTCAGAGAGTCAAAAAGAAGCCATAGTACAAAAGTATGTATAGAGAAATGTCCTACCTCGGTCATCACTGCCGATGCCGGACTTGTCGACGGCTCGCTGCGGCTCTCTCCGATCGGCTCCCTCCTAGATTCGTCGCACTTGCGACCGTTCGTTTTCACCGCCAAAATTCAAGTCCTCGATTTCAAAATTTTAAAGTGCCAAGTTGCTCTCTGTCTCTTCCCCCTTTACAAGGCGCCCCTGTCCATAATTGGCCAAGTAAATTAACAGCTACGCCCTTCAGCTATATTATTGGTCAAGCCCCCCCCCCCCCCCCCCCTGAAATATAAGATATGAAGTCTCCTGTTTTAAATCGTTGAAAGTTCTCACGAGAATTTTCCCATGGTCCAAGTGATATGAATTGACCTCTCGGGTCAGGAAGTTCAACCCTTCCGTTTGGGGGCGCGGTAGCCCATTGGTTAGCGCGCTGGAGTTGCACTCGGTTGGCCCGGGTTCGATTCCAGCCACTGCCAAAACTGCCGCCGTGTTCATGCGGAGTACGATCACGTTAAACATGTGGGTCCGAAAGTCCTTCCGAGAGGTTGGTGGTAGGGGAAGGAGGGTACGGTCCCTGTGGATGCCTCCCCCACTGGGTTCCGGTCTGAATTGGGTGGCACTTCCCGACCGTCCAAACAGTTACCTTACACCTTTCCGGTAGGTCGGACGGTCTGGGTTTCAACAACAACAACCCTTCCGTTTGTCATAGCACCTAATGCTGACATGAACTTGAGAAGCCCCCTCTCTTTTTCGAAACCATGTCCGGTGCAGCTGCGTTAGAGGGAACGTAATACTTATTGCCTCACTGCATGAGGGACCGTCTTCTTAGGTCTACTTCTTCTTTCAAAAGAGCAATGTTATATTGGGATTGCAAATTACAATATAACAAACCCCACTAAATTTTCGAGTGCAATTTTGAAATAATCACCAAAAAATCAAAACCTTTCATAAAGTTACGCAAATAGTCATTTTTTATGTAATTTTTCATTAGAAAACGATTGGCAAAATCTTTAGAACGCTAGCATTAACCGTTCTCGAGATATTGCCTAGTTTTCAAATAAATTTATCAAATAATCACATAAAAATATATTAACTATTTTGAAATATGTTCACTTTTCATGTTATATCATACGATAAATTTGGTGACATCATTCTCATGGATCTAGCTCGTTCCATTCATGGGAAATATACTTCGGGTAATACTTATGTAGTTGGACGCCAATAGTCATTTATCTGCAATAAGAATAACATATTTCTCCGTCCATAACGCTTGGCGAGATTTTGGCGACGAATTCGGCGGAATGTCGCCAATTTGGCGACTCTTTTAAATATTGCCAAATTAACAAACTGTCGCCAAATTGATAAAAATGACGCTAAATCAATGAAAAGGGCGACTAATTGACGAAAATCCAATATTTTGGAAGGAATATAAGAATCTACGAGTACTATAAGGAAAACCCATTTTTCCGTTCGTAACGTTTGGATAAACTTTTGGTGATGAATTTTTCGGAATATCTCTAACTTGGTGACTTTTTAAATGTTGTCAAACTGACGAAAATATCACCCAATTGATAAAAATTCGCCAAATTGATGAAACTGACGCTGAAACAATGAAATGACGATTAGTTGATGAAAGTTAAATATCTGGGAAAGAACATAAGAATAGACTATAAGAATAACCCATTTAATCGTCCGTCCGTAACGCTTGGCGAGAAATTTAGCGGGATGTCGCCAACTTGGCGACTTTTTAAATGCTGATAAATTGACAAAAATGTCGCGAAATTGATAAAAATGACGCCAAATGGGAAGTAATGATTCGAAAACTTTGATTTCCGTCATATAACGGACATACATTCTAGTATATAAGAATTCTCTTCTCTCCGTTTGTTTGTAACACTTGGTGATGCATTTGGCAAACTTGGAGATTAATCTACCAAAGTATCCCCAACTTAGCGATATTTAGCTCCAGATTGACGATAATTTCGTCAAAATTGCAAAAATGGCGCTAAATTAAAGAAAATGAGGCCTAGTTGATGAATTAATTAATAAAATATTTTAATATATGGACTATATCGCTTATTGAGGATGCTACCAGTATTGATAATTGTTAATTTAGAGTTGTCTGAAATATAAGTTAATTGGGTACCTTGAAATGGTATTACATGTTGTCATCCAGAAAAGAGTCAATTGTACAATTCAAGGTTACAGACACTGTGCCGTGGATCTTCTACATTAATTTTTGACTGTAAAAGGAGTAAATGTATTGTATTATATAAGGAGAGTCATGTGTTGCCTACATCAGATTATTTACTTTCAGTTTTCCTTTACTTCCTTATATACATAGTATAATGTATAAAGAAAGTATTGTGACGGGGTCGAAAATTCAGATTCGAGTTTTCGACAGGAGAGTACGTTTCAAGCATCCTTGAAACGAATCAAACGTTTTTGAGGTGATGGCTGTGTGTGTGTGTGTGTGTGTCTGCGTGTGTCATTGAGTCTGTGGAGACGATATCTCATGAACGGATCGAGCAATTCGAACGAAATTTGGTACCAAAATTGTAATCCGTGAATACTGGAAGCCTATTGTTTTTAAACGCAATTGAATGTTCAGAATCTTTCAAAATTTTCAATTAAAATTTAGAAAAAACCATCAAAAATCAAAACCTTTAATAAAGTTACGCAAATTATCATTCCATATGTAATGTTTCATTTAAAACCATTGACATAAACTTTAGAAAGCTAGTATCAACCGTTATCGAGATTTTCAAATTTTGCATATAAATTTATCAAAAAATCGCATAAGTTTTTTTTAACAGTTATGAAATATGTCCACGTTTCATATGTATATAATATAACGCGATTCATTTGTTGACATCATTTGAGTGAATCCTAGCCTAGCTAGTTCCATTCATGAGAAATGATATTTTGAGTAACAGTTTTGTATTTGAACGCCAATAGTCATTTATCGATTATAAGAATAACCTATTTTTCTGTCCATAACACTTGGCGGTATTTTGGCGACAAATTTGAAGGAATGTCGTCACTTGGCGACTTGTTTGAATTATTAAATTATTTTTGCCAAATTAACAAAAATTTCATCAAATTGGTAAAAATGAGGCTAAATCAATGAAAATAACGACTAATTGATTAAAATTCAATATCTTTAACTGGATGTCGCCCAAGATGACGACGTTTTGAATATTCCAAAATTAACGAAAGTGCCGCAAAATTGATAAAAATATCGCCAAATTGATAAAAATGACGCTAAATGGGAGGTAATGTTTTGCACATTTTAATTCCGTCATATGACGGGCATACCTTCTATTATACTCCTATTAGAAAGCTCTTCTCCCCATTTGTCTGCAACACTTGGCGATACATGTAGCGAACTTGGGGAATAATCTAATGGCATATAGCCAACTTATTAATATTTAGTTCCAGATTGACGAACATATCATCAAAATTGTAAAAATGACGCCAAATTAATAAAAATAGCGCCTAATTGATGAATTTATTATTTACATATTTTAATATATGGATTATATTGCTTACTGGGGATGAAAAGAATATTGATAATTATTAATTTAAAGTTTCGAGAAATATGAGTTAATTGAGTACGAAAAAGTTTTACATGTTGCCATACGAAAAAGCTACAAATGTACAATTCAATATTAAATGCAGAATGTCATGGATCTTATATATCCATTTCGACAATAAGAGTTTGCAATTTCGTCCCCAGCAGCTCAACGGTTGAGCTTCGCCTGGCCAATTCGTAGATACAGGTTCTATTCCCGGTTGGGGCAAGCTTCTTTACAATCTTATACGTCATTTTTCACTGTGAAAACAGTAAATTCATTGCATTATATGAGAAAAGTCATATCCTGCCCACATCAGATTTTTTTTTGTATAAAATATCAAAGATAAAATTTATTGGGTATCTTGGGCATTGTGTAAAATTTTTGTTACAAAATCAATTAAACTGCTATAGAATTCTTATAATACTTTCCCCCATAATTAAATATGCCCACTCTAAAAATATGAAGACTTTCTCACTAAAAATATGAAGACTTATATGAAGACCCCCTCTTCCTCCTCTCTTGTCGCGAAACTTTTAGTGCTCATAGTTACTTTTAAGAAAGAAATTCTTATTTAATAAAGTAGGAATTTTGAATTGTATTTAATAATTAATGAATATTTTATCGATCTATGAAAATCCACCTATAGTGTAATTAAAATATTCTGTAAGCAATGGTTTTTAATAAAAAACAATAAATTTCCAATTGTGTGCTATAATATTCCAATATAGTCTAATTGTCCAATTGTGGCTGTAGTCCAATTGTGTGCAATATGTCCAATTGCGTGCTATCCCAATTGTGTGCAGCTAGAGTGGAAATACATTGCACATACAGACAGACAGACAGACACACACGGACGTCATGCTAAAAGGAGTTCTACTAAATATAGTTTTTTCGAGTGACGTTTTCGAGTGCTCGAAACGTGTAGATCTGTCGAAAACTCGACTTGCGATTTTCGACATGATTCCAATACTTTCCCTATGTATTGCTATATATTGTAGGGAAAGCAAAAAAAAGCACGGATTTTTCTATCCGTTAATACATAAAAATGGTCTGTGACATGCACTGAACTGGATGAGTGGGCGAGCAGGGGGGGGGGGGGGCGGGGGGCTGATGTATTAATGTCATCGAGCATTTCCTCTCCAGCTAGAATCATGCTTTTGGTCTTATTCGATCCTTCTCAGTTTCCAGGTTAACGAAAGAAATTTAATGCTTCGAAAATTTGAATCAGGAGTGACGATGAAAAGGATTAATTTAAAAATTCGAAACCACTTTTCAAAATGATTGAGTACTTCCACTCGAGCCAGAATCTCGGTTTTTATCTCATTCGATCCGCCACAGCTTCCAGATCAACGAAGCAATCGAAAAATTTTGAAAATTCGACTTAGGGGGTGGCGATACAAAGGGATTTTTCAAAAACTTACACCACTTTGCCTCTCAAAAATGTACGCCACTCCATTTTTATGCTTAAATTTAAAACGGTTTTTGATAATCGGAACGTTTATTAGGTGTGTCACATTTAGTACCACTAACCATTGAGGAAGCGCAAAGTGCAGGTGAAATGGCTAGTTAGACATATTCCTACGTTTTGCCACAATAATGGCAATGGGAAGGTCGAGGACAAGTAAACTAGCCATCTTAATCATTTATGGATCATTTTTAAGAGGATGGATATTTTAAGAAAATAAGCAGTGATGTCGCCAAGGGGGAGAAAAGACCCCCCCCCCCTCTCCGACACACAGAAGCACATCGAAACCCATTGAAATTCAGAGGAATGATATTAGAAGATATGGTAAACAATATATTTGGTTATTTACCGCCCACCCCATTTTTTTCAAACGACGATACTGGAAATAAGCATGATACCATTGTTGAAACAAGAGTTAGTGTTAGTTCATTACCACTATACAAAATTCAGTTCATTGCAATCCTGTAACCGACAAGAAAATAGATAAATAAATAAATAAAATAAAATAAAATAAAAAAATAAAATCAGAAACTAATATAAGAAACCTGATGTAGGCAATACCCGACTTTCTCTACAGTTAAGTGCATATCCAAATTTTTTACGGTGGGAGTCACGCGAGCTATTAAGACCAAACAATGCTGTTTATGTATGCAAAAGATCCCGTATGATAAAAAAAAAATTCAGATTTCGACGGGGGAGAGGGAGGATCCCCAAATCACCCCTGTATGCGCCCTCGCAACAGGCCTAAACTCATATTTTCTTTCTTTATACGTGATTTCTAGCAAAGTCCTTAAGCACCAAAATAACTTTGTAAGGAAAGGTCAATGAATGTACACGTTAAGTCTATGTAAAGTGGCCATGCCCGATCGAATGAAGGTTCACTGATAATACTCGTTTCAGCACTGGGCGCATGATTCTAAAATGTGTTACTTCGTAAACAAAGACGCCAGATTTTTCTTCGTTTTATCATTATTTTACCGAAAGTGGTATGACAGTTTCTAAGACGCATTTTCTGCTCATTTGACTTTTCAAATGAATGCATTTTGTTAATTTAACATATTACCCCATTCCAAACTGCAACTATTTATTGACACTTTGGTGGCAAACTCAAAACTTAGGTCACAGAACTCTATTAAAAAGTGAAAAAAAAAAAAAATTCATCGTGCAACATTTTATATCTTATGAAGAAAATCACTTTAGAAACACACTTTTCCTTTCTAGTGATAAATCCATGTTTTATTTTAATGTGTAATTTTTTTAAAGCATAATACAAAGTAATATCTTTTATACAGAGTTGAAAACTATGAACCATTTGTCGAACAAAAAATTGGTTTGATAGCTTACAAGCAACACTTCTGAGAAAATTTTGCATTCAAAACAAAATGTTTGGTATCTAACTATACTCCAAGATCAATTGCCTGTGATCCCGAATTCATTTGTATTTAAAGTAAATTTCTATTTTTTTGTAAGAATGCACTTGCCTTAAATAAAATTTTCGAAATTTCAACAACATAATTTATTAAAAATTATTTTCACAACAAAATAACTGTAGGTTCACTTTATAGAGACGCTATATATTCTGAAAATTCCAGGGAAAAAATGTCGGGAAGTTTTAGAGTTATCTTGCGCGCAACGTCAAAAAGTCACAGGCTGAAAAAATGACTTTAAAGTTATTTCTTAATAAATTTTTTTCATATATGACCTGAGACATTTTGGGCTATAACTCCGGTAATTGGAGAAATTGTTTCATGAGAATTATTTTTAAATGTATAAAAACATTTATATTTCCATATATATATTTTCCCAAAATATCTAATTTTTGAAGGTTGAACCTAAATTTTGAAGGTCATTTTTATTTGCAAAACATAGCTAGCACAGGCGGCTACACTCCGTTATTCTCACACTTGACAAACTCGTGACAGGTTTCATCCAGCCGGTTTATTTTGAGCGGAAAACAGCTCTTAAGCAATCCATGTCGGAAACACCACGTGATATAATTTCACTTACCCGAGGCGAACAGGGTTTTGGCATGCGACGTTTGCTTTTGCTTTTTACCATGCCCAATATCCTCATTCATATCTTGTTAGGCCACTTTCTTTGTCCGTTAAACGCCCGAAACATCAGTTTGACTTACAGCCCTGAGCAGTTTTACAAATGTGTCAGCGCAATGTGTCTTCGCTTGTTACGCTTCTTGACGATAGTTTGGCATTCTATACACCCTTTAAGTTACGAAAATTAAATGTATTAGTCCAATTGCAATTCTTTCTACAGCAAACTTCGGTTATTCCGGCATCCAATAGTTCGACACGTCCGATAGTCCGGCACGCCGCTTGAACGGCATCGTACATTTACTACAGTCATGTTAAGTCATGTTTACTACAGTCATGTTTACTACAGTCATGTTAAGTCATGTTTACTACAGTCATGTTTACTACAGTCATGTTAAGTCATGTTTACTACAGTCATGTAAAGTAGGTAAATGCTGAGTAGCCCAAGTAGCTCTAAGGAAACATCTTTCGAGCTCAATGGGCATTTTTCAATATAAAAGTTATATGGGGAGGGGGGGGGGGGGGAGAGAGAAGAGATAGAACTAACTTTTGTCTAAGGGCAAAAGTGAGTTGAGTCGGTCCCTACTATAATAGACTAAATAACTTTATATGAGATTTCTGTGAAATGGCGTTTTTAATCAATTTAAATGTTTTTCACATATTGTACAGTGTAATTTAGTCTGTGTAACGTTTTAAGCAAACAAATATCACATTTATCATCTACTAGCAGTATACCATTTCTACGTACAGAATACATAATACAAAGAGACTTAAAATTCACAATCTTGAAATCACACATTTTCGTACAAATCCCTATAGTATTCTAGATGACAAGGTAATTCAAAACATTCTATTAAAATATTTAAATTAATTCTCCTAAAAAAAAGTATAATAATCTACGTTCTCTCTGTACAACATTATTTTGACAGGGTGATTTGAAGAATAAAACATCTTGGTCCCGATTGTAAACAAATTTACAGAAAATACGAAATTTCATCAATATATGCCAAAATGAAAGTGCTAAAATGACTAGAAAATATCTCCACACCATTCTCATTCTTTTTCAACAATTAGCTAATATATGAGCTTGAAAAATCTGCGCAAAAATAAAACAGATGACGTAAGAAATTGAAAATATCAATAATTCACATAATTTTTAAATCTAATTGATATAATCCAGTCAAAAATGCAATTCCGATAGAATTTTTGTATACATTTCTTTATTACTTGAAAATCGTATGCTATATAAACACATTGGATTTAATTCCGTTGCTAAGCAACATGATACATATTTCTTCAAATAAATTTTCGGAAAAAACATCGTCTGCAAAATGTTATTTCTATGGAAAGTTTAATTGGGCGGGTTTTTTTTTTATTAATATTTTGACAATCCCTGGTCCTCGAAATGGACAACATTTTAAGTGGGGCTATTCCAAGGCTATCCACAAAATTGCATGAACAACAATGCAGCCATTCATCCATGATGATGAGACAAACACACAAGCATACATATATATAGACATATTTTTAGTTTTATTTATATAGTTTACTATATACGCATTCTTCGTACGGAACATATAATATAAAGAAACTTAAAATTCACAATTATGTGCAAATTCCTATGGTATTCTAAATGACATTGTTATTAAAAACATTCTATTAAAATATTTAATTTAATTCTTCTAAAAAGAAGTGTAAGAGTATATGTTTTCTCTATACAAAATTATCTTCACGGGCAGATCTAAAGAATAAAATGCACTGGTCCAGTTTTTAAACAAATTTACAAAAAATATGAAATTGGAGCAATATATACCAAAATGCTATATGAATTTGGATCAACATATACCACATTAAAAGGCTATGGAATTCGATCAACATATGCCGAAATTAAAGCGCTAAAATGGTATTAGAAGATGTGCCCGTATTATCTTTATTCTGTTTTAACAATTAGCTAAACACAATATATGAATTTGAAAAATCTTTGCCAAACTAAAACAGATGACTTAAGAAATTTAAAATATCAATAATTCCCGTAATCTTTCAATCCAAAAATCGGAATTTATATGATCTAGTCAAAAATGTAATTCCGATAAAATGTGTTTTAATATACATTTCTTAATTATTTAAATAAATCGGAAAGGATTTAATAAAAATCGTATACAGTATAATCTCATTGGGTTTAATTCCGTTGCTTAGTAACATGATTTCATTTTCTTCAAATATCTGTTGTTGAGACCCAGACCTACCAGAAAGGTGTAAGGTAACTGTTTGGACGACCGGGAAGTGCCATCCAATTTAGACCGCATCCATAGGGACCGTACCCTCCTTCCCCTACCACCAACCTCTCGGAAGGACTTACGGATCCACATGTTTAACGTGATCGTACTCCGCGTGAACACGGCGGCAGTTTTGGCAGTGGCGGGAATCGAACCCGGGGCTACCGAGTGCAATTCCCGCGCGCTAACCACTGGGCTACCGCGCCCTCTTCAAATACATGTTGTTGTTGTTGTTGTTGAGACCCAGACCGTCCGACCTACCAGAAAGGTGTAAGGTAACTGTTCTTCAAATATATGTGTCGTTCTTCATGTTGAATGTTGAAAACCTAGGCCACTCGACTGACCTTATAGTTTACAGCAGTTGTGTGAGTGGCCGGGATGGTATCGTTCTTCATGTGTCGTTCGTTCACAATCATGTGGCTCTGAGATTTCATCGCGTAAAGAGCAATCCGAAACACAAGGTGGCGGCATGGGTGCCCATAGGAATTTCCCAGGGGGGTGGGGCATTTTCTTCAAACATCATCGACATTTTTATCGACATTTTCTTCAAACTACTGACGTCAGTGAGGCAAACTCATAGGATAAAATGTACGACGCTGACTAGCTGATGTCCACCTTTGTGACCTTGAACATTCAGAGGGGGCGAGTAACTCCTCTTACCCTCCCTACGATCGAGCCTGGTGACGCCATATTTTTTTATCTATCACTTTGTTGCTAACAGCCTATTGCTTACCAATGGGACTTCCACTGCAGTTTATTGTTGAATTAAGCCTTACTTTATATTTCATTTAAAAAAAAAAGGCATTTGCGATGTCTGAGGTGAAGTGAGGTAATTTTAACGCTCCTACCATTATTTTCTCCCGAGTCCTTCAGTTATCGATTTAAATAACATTTTTAAATATTTTATTTGTATAATATTTGTGGAAAAACCATGCAGAAGTTATTTAACAGAATAAACAAAAAATATACTTTATACTAAATCACTGGAGAAAAACAAAACTATTTCCCTACAAATATTAAAAACGAAACTTGCATCCCGGTGTTCTGCCCATCCAAACTTTTCAAATGCCTCTTACCTTCATTTGGCATGTTGATCGAAATCAAAACGAAACGGTAATCCAGCGCAACTCTCACACTCTCACACTGATCAGCACTCGTTGACTGAAGTAAATAACCTCATTTCCTCTAGAAACATGCCTTTGGTCTAGATTTTTCAAAGCCAGGAAGTACGCGTCTAAAATTTGTTAGTATTAAAGGAAAATGGTGAAAATCCAAGTGTTCTCTAAGGTTAAGTTAGGTTCGGTTGGGTTGGGTTGGATTGGGCTACGGTCGTTTTAAAACTAATGGAATCGGGACTTTCAATTTACGGTGACGCAGACTATCTGATTACTGTCAATTTCAGGAGGCAGCGATCCATCCGGTCTCGTTAGGTCGTCATGTTGGAATCCGTAGCTAGCAGGTATATTATACGTGATGTAACAAAATCCGATTTTGCAGAGGACTGTAGCTCAACCCCTATATTCTTCGACATTTCCTTCAATCTGGAACGAAATATCACTAAGTAGGCGATATTTTTCTAAACGAGTCGCCAAATTTATCGCCAAGCATTACGGACAGATGGAGAGAAAAGCATTTTTACTTTCCCTGCAATACATGGTAATGTATAGGGAAAGTATTGGAATCATGCCAAAAAACGCAACTCAAGTTTTCGACGGATCTACACGTTTCGAGACCTCTAGAATACGAAAAAACTCTTTTTAGCGTGAGGTCTGTGTGTCTATCTGTGTATTTGTCTGTCTGTCTGTGCAATGTATATATCCACTCTAACTCAAAAACTAATGGACCGAATTTCTGAAAATTTGGTAGGTAAGTAACTATTGACGAATTCTTTGGCGTCAAAATACGAAATTATCACAAAACTTAACGTCTCTTGTGAATAGAACGAAGTAGATCCACGAATAAACATATTTGTCACATAATATTGCATCTAGAAAGTTATTTATTTGATGACACTTTCTACACTTTCTATTTTATGTTATTTTTTTATTGTTTTTGAGAAACGTGAAATATTTCGAGAAAGACTCATGCTAGAGTTCTAAAAGTGATGTCATTCGTTTTCTAATGAAATATTACGTATAAATTGATTATTTATCTATCATTATTGAAGATCCTGATTTTTTTTATAATTTTTAACGATTTTTCATTCGAAAATTGTAGGTTCTTCCAAACATTCGTTTGAGCTTAAAATTAATAGGATTTCAGTATTTACTGCTTGTGATTTATCGTTATTAGACAATTTTTGAAACACTTTATTCGTTCATTAGATATTGCGTCCACACACACACACATACAGAGAGAGAGAGAGAGAGAGGGAGAGAGAGAGAGAGAGAGAGAGAGAGAGAGAGATTCACATCGAAAACGTTCGATTTGAGTTCAGAGTTTCTTGAAACATACTTTAACGTCGAAAATTCGAATTTGAATTTTCAAATACTTTCACTAAAATAACACTTTCTCTTTCACTAAACGATACATTCCCTATACATATACTATGCATGTGATAAAGTAAAAATTTAAAAGTTAATAAATGTTAAATGAATTACGAAAAATTATTTAAGATCGAACCAAAAATGGTATAGTTGAAAGAAAATATCCTATTCCGCGTATATGTCCTATTCCGCGGTTTAGCAGTTTAGATCAATTTCATTAGTGTTAAAGCATTGTATAATCTATATAAATACAATTGAAAATCTGTCTGTGTGTTTATTTGTGTGTTTATTTGTATGTTTATTTGTGTGTTTATTTGTCTCATCATCAAGCGAGAATGTTTGCAATGAATTGGATGAAATTTTCGGGGTAGACTTGGATTAGCACCACTTAAAATTTAGTCCATATTTCGAGTTTCTAGGACCAGGGGTTGTCTAGATATTAATTAACAACGCACAATTAAACCTTCCATTGAGATAGTATTATGCAGACGATATTTTTTCCGCTAATTTATTTGAAGAAAATCCTATCATGTGGCTTAGCAACGAATTTAAATCCAATGTGTTTATGCCGCAGACGATTTTTATTAAATCTTTTCCGATTAAAATAGTAAAGATATGCATATAAAATAAATTTCATTGATATTGTATTTTTGACTGGATTATATAAATTACGGTCTTCAGGTTAAAACATTATTTTTATTGATATTATTGATATTTTCAATTTATTACGCTGCTGTTTTATTTGGACAATAAATGTTAAAACTCATTTATTGTACGTAGTAAGGGTAATCTTCTGCAAATGCACGGGTATATCTTCTAATCAACGAAAATATAAGTAGTACAAGTACACTGTCATATATTTTGACATACATTGGCACATATTGGAATCAATTACCTGTCTTCTGGTTTAAAGATTACGGGGATTATTGATATTTTCCACTTATTACGTTATCTCTTTTATTTTGACGAAGATTTTAGAAACTCATATGTTGTAGTACGGGTATAATCTTCTACAAATACGGGCGTATCTTCTAATATTCGCGAATATAAGTAATACGGGTTCCATACAATTTTAGCTTATTTATTTTGCATATATTGATTCAATTTCATATTTTTGGTAAATGTATTTACAACTAGACAGGGATATTTTATTCTTCAGATCTGCCCTTGAAGATAATTTTATATAGAGAGAACAGGGATTCGTAAACTTCTTTTTAGGAGCATTAAATTAAATATTTTAATAGAATATTTTGACCAACAATACCATTTAGTATTCTATGAATTTGCCCATGATTTTGAATTTAAAGTTTCTTTATATTATATACTCCGTACGAAGAGCGGCTATACTACTAGTGTTAAAATAAAATTCAATGTTACAGACATATAGTCGAAGAAGGAGAAGGCGTGTCGCTGGAGATTGAAAGTTTAAAACTTATTATTTTGTTATTTTAATCGATGTTTTATCGCTAATTCGGTCATAATCATTTTGCACGTAATTTATAATTAGAAAATAACTGACACTCACTTTAGAAACCTGGCATGATCCCTTTTGGAGCTATGGCATGTTTTTAAAATAAATTTATAAAAGAAAAAGATAAGTAAAAATAACGGTCCTAGTGATTTGAGTTGAACACAGTAAGTGTTAACTGTGCATGTACCGGGCATTTTTCGACTGCACGACTGCCAGAGAATTCGAGAATACTAAAGTGTTATTATTTATAAGAAAATAAAATACATTTTATCACTATATGTAACTGTCTAACGGGTCTAAAGTGTGTTTATTTTTCAAGACGCTTCAGAAGCCTTCAGTGGCCCAGAAAACTGAACCTTTGTACATTTATAGAATCAAAAAAAATTAACAAAACCTGACTTTCTATTTACTGCTCCTACGGTTTGAAAAACTGAGGGGCTCTGGAAAAGTCTTTTCAAACTCTCTAAAAGTCTCCCAGATGACCTAAAAAGCTGAACTTTTGCACACTTATAGCATTTTGGCCACACAAACTGCTACTGAAAGCCCCCGGGTTAATCGTGTGATCTGGGTCTTCCGCACTTATAGTACTGATCATCGGGCAGAACCCAACGTAGTCGCATTTTTGTTCTCCCCTTCCTGGAGAGGAGATTATATTGTTTTAAAGTCTTTCCAGACCCTCAAGCAGCCCTCCGGTGACTTACGCTGAATATATGCACACTTTTAGTACGACCTCGAGACTGAATTTAACGGAATCGAATTTTCGATTTTTCTTCTGAAGGGATCAAAATAGGGGGGGGGGGGGGGGGTAAGTCTCTCAGAACCCAATCGAAACCCCGCCAGGGATATAAAAGGCTGAAAATTGACCACGAGGCAGAACCTAATTGGGCCTGAGACAACTATTTTCGTCTCTAAGCACTATACATTGTTAAACAAAATAAAACTTATAAAAACAGTTGCAGCTTCAAGTTTTATAGTGTTTGTTCCCTGTCTTTTACAGACTTACATACCAGTACAGTTATATTTTTCACAAATACTTGGCGTATTATGAAAAGTTTTGCGTATTTTTAAAAAACACAACGTGTATTTTCGCACTGTTAAATTCTCCTAGCCGCCGAATTAATCACATCTTGACGGCAACTTTTTGTGGCGCAGCAGGTCTAATTATTTCGTCTCTTATTCCACCACCTGGTAATTTTCCTTCACATCACCGATAGATATCCAAACCAGAATACCGCTATCAAGGTCTTATCACTAGCATACCGAAAGAAAAGTTACTTACCAGAAGATTCCCCCAATAACATAGCAAATCCTAAACTATGGAATACGAAGATGACATAGACTTCATGAGAAGACGTTAGTATACGAGCTGGTCAAGGTTTAGAGGCATTAATGCAAGCATAATGAGAAGAGGGAACTCGTTTTGCTGTTTTGACCTTAGAGGACGTATCTAGACGATTTAGCGGGGAAGACTTTTCCCTCTGGAAACTATGCCAGCTATGTCCTCGGAGCAGAAACCGTGAAATTATTGTGCAAAAGTTTTGTGGTTTCATTTTTATATTCTCTTTCCTGAAATTTGCTCCAGGAAGTGAAAGATATCTATAATACATGAAAGTTATTACACGAAGGCATGCCCCCAATGCATGTGGTAAAATGATTCCAATTTAGAGCGATTTGGTTCGTTTACCAGATATCATTTGGTATTGTAATCATCAGCATGTTTGTGACAAAAATGAATTCCATTCTATGTAAAAAAGGCTATGATACAACAGAGTTCGTTGCTTAGCATTTTTAAATATAAATAGGAAAGTAATCATTCATTAACTACTGATTACATCGTTTGAAGAATGAATTTTTATTTTTCTGAATTGACAACATTGAAACAGATCATGATAAAAAAAACTGAAATGGAAAACGTTCTGTAATCATTTTGTGATGTTCTCTCACAGCTAAAATAGCTCAGTTGATAGAACTCCAATATCAGTAAGAGCTCATTAAGATTTAAGTCATACTCAGGGGCAATTTTTAAACTGGTGTTATAACGTTATTGTTTATGTAATGTACGAAAGGGACCAATATGATATAACGGGAATAAATAAGTGACTAAGTATGAATAATATAAAATAAATTAATTTGATTAAGGTCGCGAAGAAGTCCTGTCCTTAGATGCGGAGCATAAGTGGATCTCGCACAGACAGAAGGAATATCTCAGTTGGGGGAATGATTTGCTCGAGATCAAAAGATGATAATTTTGAATGGTGCGCTAATTAAAATTTCATATATAACTAAACGTCCAAAACTGTTTATATTTGGTCATCTTTCGCTATATATATATATATATATATATATATATTAAAATTTCACTCACTGATAGATTAGTATTTGAAAATTATTACATTAAAAAATATAAAACTCTCTTCCCCTATGGCTTAAATCAAATTTATAATAATAATAATGCTGTTAACAATAGTTTTGAATACAATTCTAATAAATCTTCAGTATATAAACATCTTTTTCAGTATTCAAAGTCATCAACTCCTAGTAAAAAGCGATATAAGCGTGGCAAAGGAAAAAGTAACTTAAGTAAAACTATTGATTACAATGCAGACATTTTGAAATTACAATATATTTATTCTCAAACTTTCAATTTTCTACCTGTTAGAACTTGGTTATATAAAGTCAGAAAATGCAAATTAAGTATTGTTTATACTAATTTTTTAAAATTAAGATTAACTCATGAGCATTTTAAACATTTATTTTATGATTTGCTTCTTTCACGTACAAATTTCTTAAATTACCACCTTCTCCATTCACCAAATCCAGATACTAAAATAGCTTACTGTGTAATTTCTTTTAAACACCCTATTCTTAATTCTCTTAATTTCAATAATTTATTTGCAAAACATCAACACTTGTTACCAGTAAATGATATCAAAATACAAAAATAATTTACCAATTGGTAGAACTATTTACAATTACAATGAAGTTTCCAGGACATTAAACTCCGATGACCTTACATCATGTGTATGCAGCGATAATAATCTAACCCCTTATGTCAACTCCTCTCATGGACACATTTTTACTGGAGATCTCAGTATAGTTCAGGATGATATACTTAGGGAAATTATGAATAAAGGGTCTAAATTTCGCATTCCATTCTACCATCACCCTAAACAACTTCTTCAGTCTATATCTTTTGATTTTGATAAATTCATATATCAACTTGCTTGTTCACATTCCATTCCTATTGAAGCATTCCATCTATGGAAGTATACTACCTTACATCTACTTAAAAATGTTATATATTATAAACATTAAATTAACGAAGCCTAGGTATCCTTATAAACAACTCCTATCTGCTATTAAAGAACTACAAAAATATTTTGTCATAACTTATGTAGATAAAACTTCTAATAATTATGCCATCATTTGTAAAAAATATTATGTTTCTCTGTTACAGAATTACTTAAAAAGTAATCACTTTTTTAAACCCATTAATAATCAGTCTATCAAAATCAAAACTAAAATGCTAAAATTATATACACAATTAAATATTAATTGTAAGTTTTTTAAATTTCCTTATGTTACTTTGGTTCCAAAATTCCACAAATCATCTCTCAGTTTTAGTACGGTGACTTGTGGACATAATACCTTTACCACTACAGCTAGTAAGTACTTGCTTAACTGTTTAAATAGAATTAATGAATCTCTTAAATTTAGAAATACAGGATATTTCATTTTGAACAATAGTTTTGATTTAGTTAATCACCTTAGCAAGTTTCCACAAATTCTTGGTTTCCAAACCTTTGATTTTAAAGACCTATTTAATAATATTGTCATTAAAGATTTATATAAAGTTATTATCTCTCTTTATCATGACTATGTATCTTCCAATAATGTTGCATTTAATGTCAAAAACTTTCCTATGTTCTTGCACTTTGTGTTATACAACAATTATATTATCCAAGGTGATAACCTTTATTTACAAACATCTGGTGTACCACAAGGTGGCTGTAGTAGTAGTATTCTCGCTAACTTATATCTTTATTATTATGAATGTCCTTTTAACTCTAATTCATATATTATATATAGATATGTTGACGGCTTAATTTGTATTATTATTGATGATTCCTATCCAATTAATATTGATTTTTACCCATCTAACCTAGAAATAATTCCTAATGAGCCTAGCGTTAGTCAAACTGTAAATTTTTTAGACCTAAATTTAGATACCCTCAATAATCATGTAATCACCAATCTATATGATAAAAAAGATTCTTACAACTTCACTATCATAACTGCTATCATATCAATCTTGTAATTCTATTCAATTGTTTAGAAACATCATTTTAAACCAGCTATTTTGAATACATCGACTTTCTGATCCTCGGTTTCACTTTCTCCACATCAATAATCTTAAACGCATTTGTCAAAATTACCAATATCCGGAAATATTTGTAAATAATATTATTAATAATTTCAAATATACCACGTAATAATTTTACACATGCATTATTTATCTTTTATTGGATAACTCATTTTTGAGAATTCACCCATTCCTATCACCTAACTTACCACTTGATCTGAGTCTAATACTGTTTACTATTTTCGAATGACTATTTTCCACTTGTCCTGAGTCCTATACTGATTACTATTTTTGAAAGTCTCCATACATATTATGTATCGTTCAAATGTATTCATTCCGGTGCCCACTCGCATTGACGAAGTAAGGTGAAATGCTCAGTCGCTTCTTCCACATACACGTGGTAACAATGCTTGTGAGTTCATATTTCTGTTCGAGGAGGTATTAATTTTCTGATTTGTAATTCAATTGATTTATTTTTCTCCTTCCACTAGCCAGTAGACAGTTCCAATGGTGTCTATAGTTAAATACTATCGCCATTGTCAGAAACTGGCTATTCTATCGGTTTTAATTCGAATTGTATGGCTGTCCTGATGAGAATGCAATTTCGAACTAACCGCCATTTTTTGTGTAGTTTCAATTGATTGTTCTCTATGTCTTCATCTTTTATCTTGAGCTAATTATTATTGCCTTTTCTCATTTTTTGCCGTGTTTTCTTTTTTATTTTTATTTATATTTATATACTTTTAGTTGTGAATTTTGTATCCTTATATTCTTCTCATCCCCCTTTCCATTGTAGTGATATGTTACCTTCTATCTCTATCCTTAGTCTTGGTCTATAGTTACTCATTTGTAACAGATATGCTAGAGATGGTGTTTTTTGTACATACAGTAGTTTATGCATTGTTTTCGATTAAAATCTTCCAATTTATATATATATATATATATATATATATATATATATATATATATATATATATATATATATATATATATATATATATATATATATATAAGTATTTGTGAAAAATATAACTGTACTAGTATTTAAGTCTGTAAAAGACAGGGAACAAACACTACAAAAATTTAAGCTGCAACTTCTTTTATAAGTTTTATTTTGTTTAACAATGTATAGTGCTTATATACTCACTCTCGCTCTCGTACGCAGACACAGACACATACACAAGGGTAGAGGTCTATAATAAGACGTTCGTTTCTTCTTAGTTATGTATAAGAAATGAGTAATGAACGAAAAACTTTACATTTTCAAGAATGCATCGAGCCATAAAATATAATAGCAAATAGTACCCTGAAAAGGAATAGGTATCAAATAAAAGGAGCTAGCAGGACTAAAAAATTATTCAAAAATTGAAATTTTAAATTCAATGAGAATTAAGTACGAATCCTTTAATGAACAAATCAGCTCTACGTGCTTTCTTTTCCAATGATTTTCTTTCTTTTAAAACTTGATAGAACAAATGAAGAAAATTTACAAGTGGTGCAATATGTAAATAAGCTTAATAAGTTTAAGTATGCTTAAAATAAATTAAAATATGTTCAATCAAAATTATATACCAGGAAATAGTGTTTCATAGATGACTATAACATAATATTTTACATTTGGTTAATTTTAAGAAAATTGGGATATATCTCACAGCCCAACTAGCTGACCGGTAGAGCGCTACCTGAAAAGCAAGAGGTTAGTGTTTGAATCAATCTATGGACAAGATTGATTCAAATTCATCCCCACTCGATTTTGCTGACCTAAATATAAGAAACGAAGATTCTAAAAGTGAAAACCGGAATTTATGGGGAAAAAATTCAGGTCGTTTCGTTATGTGTGTCGCCTCTATTTAAGAGGCGAACAAGGGGGTCGCTTACGGTCAGAATTCGCTCAGTCAATAGTACGTTTGCTTCATGATTAAGGGATTAGGATCCTTCTATTTTTTAATTTTTTTTCCCTTAAAGCATATTTTACTTGGGATCTTCCACTTCCATATACAGAACTTAGATGATGACTGATATGGATTCAGCATTAAATTGTGGAAGGAATTAAGGAATTCACTAAAGATTTACACTTCCAGTTATGGTGATGCTACTTCCCATTCAAAAATTTGCATTTCCCTTAAAACATCTATTTCTCGAAATTTGCTAAAGCTTGAATGATCACTGATATGGATTCAGAATCACATTCTGGAGAAGGTAGGGATTTTAATGAGGATTTCCACTTCCAGAAATCTTTCCTCTTCCGATTAAAAGATTTTTCTTAAAACGTATATTTCTCAAGATTGGTTATAGATAGAGCTTTAATTGTGGCTGATATGAATTCAATATTAAATTCCTTAAAAGGTCTGGGTTTACTCAAGAGTTCCACTTTCTGTTTTTGTTTTTTTACTTTCGGTTCAAAACATTTTTCTTCAAACATCTATTTCTCAGGATTGGTTCCAAATAGAGCTTAGATGATGACTAATATGGATTCAGCATTGAATTCCAGAAGGTATTAAAGGGTTCACTAAGGATTTCCATTTTCTAGATATGACACTATCGATTTTTCCGAAAATTCGAATAACTGTACGAAATAAGTATGAAGAAAATAGAATAAAATGATTAATAATTGCGCCAACGATGAAATATACACTTCATTTGCCACCCTATAAAGACTCTTTAATAATTTTTTTTTTTCATTATTTCATGGAACAGGTTCTTCAACATGTGGATTATTATGTACTTTATTGTTATTGTCACTCGGACAAAACAATACAGAAATTTCCTCATGCGTTCCAAGGACGTTAAATGATTAATTCTTTCCTAAAGTCTCAAATAAACAATGTATTTTTCAAAATGAAGCATATTACGAAGCGGAAATGAAAGCGGATTCATCCAGAAATGATCCACTAATTCTGGAGAATTAAAAATTTAACAATTTTTAGAGTCGCTGTTTATCTTGCAAAATTTCTTTAATCATATATATTCGTTTAAATGCTTGCATGCAAATAATGCTGGGAATTATACTATAATTTTAGTTATCAGCAAGACTCACTATAGTCAATCTTCCTCGACTGCAATAGTAAATGGGACAACAGGTGTAAACTCCGACGGAGTTTACGCCTGCTGTCCCGTTGTTATTTCTTCCCCGACCATTTCACGGCTAAATATAGCTAACATTTTTAAAGACAGCATGCGATTGAACTAATTTCACGAATCATGACTCGTAAAATATTTGCTGAAGAAACGTATTTTGATTGAGGTAAAAATACTGTGCCTGTGAAAATATTTGGCTATATATTGGGCTATTACAATTTTGTATAAGAATATCATTATTTACCCTGACAATCTATCGAGTATCGAAAATCTTAAACAATATCAACCGAGAAATACGGTAGCTCGTGAAATTACAGCTATCAATACCAACAGCATGTATCAAAAAAATTTTATAGGAGGAATTAAACATTCGGGTGTTCTGGTAAATGAGATTACAAACTGCCTATAGCTTCTGGGCTGACATTAGGTATCTCTATTCAGAGTACAAAAGTTACCATTTCCCCTTTCATCACTAAAATCATATTTAAATCTTAGTATCATAAAAGTATTACCATAGCAGTGAAATGAAAGGGAGGAAAGAATAGAAACTTACCATGAAAACTCAGGAGCAACTGATTTGCAGAGAATTAGTACAGTTTCTCTTGAGGCATGGCTGTTTCTAAACCTACCTTCCCAAAATCCAAAACAAGGACACTCACACTGAACGTTGTATTTATGGTGAAATTGGACCTCCGAAATATTTCGTATTTGACTACCTACTTACAGCACACTATCACCTTAAAAGGACCAGTAGACAACATTTGTCACTATATACAAAAAACCTTCTGGGTAATAACTGGGCCAAACAGAAAATAAATATCTACAATTCAATTCCTAGAGAAAAACGAACCCTGCTGAGTTATTACTGTACTCTAAAAAATATAGGTAAAAATACACAAAAATATGGGTTACCTACCACTAGAATGACACTTTTAAACAGGTAAATTTCCAATTACACACTTAAAAAGGTAACTATATATGAATATATTGTGTTGTTTACTCTTTTATTAGAGAATTGCACGGAATAATAGGTATATTTTATTTTACGCTAAAATGACCATTTAAAACAAGTTATTTTATGTACCTGTTTACCTGCTACCCACTTGCTTACCTGCCTAAAAGGGTTCTTTAACAGAGAAGCATTTAAGCAGGTAGACAAGTGAGTCAAAGGAATATCTCATGTTATATTTTTACATGTCTAAAACGGTCTTTTCAGCGTAAAATAAAATATACCTATTATTCTATGAAATCCTCATATAAATGAATAAAATAACATATTATCATATAGATATAGTTACCTTTTTAAGTGTGCAGTCGGAACTCTGCCTGTTTATAAGTAACATTCTACTAGCAGTTCCTTGTGTGTTTTAACCATATTTTCTTAATGTGTGGTAACCCCTCAACAATTAGTTCACTGTATATTGTATACTTTCTCGTAGTAGTTGCTTATTTTGTCATATATTCTGCACAGAATCAAGTTACCATAAATTTACATTTTTTCAATTCGTTGTTATTGTCCTTGTATCAATGTAGTCATGGTAAAAGTCATGGTAATCAGTTAAATTATGAGATTTATTGGTATATGTTGCACTGACCCAAACCCAAAACAGTCTTGTATACATATTTGCTCCAAATTTGTAACAGTCCTGTATATATAGTTTTGTATATATATATTTAACAATCTTGTGTATATTTTTATTTCTTATTCGTGGCAGTTTTGCATGTGTAATGACCTCTTTTAGAAACATTATATATATATATATATATATATTCTACAAAAAACTTGAACATGATTAGATTTTTGTAGAGGTTAGCAATTCATGATTTAGGCTTAGAGCCTCGTCCACGTATATAGCGTTTGTACTTGATTTCGTTTGTTATACTTTTTTCGATTCCATACCTTTGTATTATGATATTTTTCATTGACTTGTTGATTCGATAATTATTTTATTTAGTTATTTTTTTCCATTTGCTTGAGGATTAGTTGATTTTTACTTTTGTTTTGTAAGCCAGTTAGATAGTTGAATTTAGTTTAAGTTTTTCTTTTTTCGTTTCCATACCTTTGAATTTTGTTGATTTTCTGTAACTTGAGAGCTAGTGTTTCGTATTTTTTATCCATTTGATTGATGATTTGCTGTATTATATTTTATTCTGTGAGTGTTTTAAAAAGTTAGGTTTATCGTGTTACATCTTCTTACTTTTCGTTCATTGGATTTTCAAACTACTATTATTATATATATATATATATATATATATATATATATATATATATATATATATATATAGAGAGAGAGAGAGAGAGAGAGAGAGAGAGCGAGTTATATATATATATATATATATATATATAGAGTATTAAATTAATAGAGTATTAAAAATGTAATAGCGTTTTGAAAATTGTAATTTTTTAATTTATTTTAGTGTTGGGATGAGACCTACATTACAACATATAATCACTTATATGCAGAACTGTTTCAAATAAGGAGCAACTATATATATATATATATATACAAGTATATATATATATATATACAAGCTCCTCATTTAAACTTTGCATCCTCATTTAAATAATTAGCCACAAGCTAGTGTTACAGAATATTTTATATTCATGTTTGATTTTTTGTGTATTTGATCCACTTTGTTTTTTCTTCTACGTCGGGCCATTTACATTATTTCTGTAATACATTTTACAGTAGTGTTAACAGAAACGTAGAATCAGCATTAATGAAACATGTATGGCCCTTGATAACGTACATGGTTTCAGAAATGCTTTTCATATTCATTTTATTCCTTTTATTTTCACTAGATTCCATTTATTCAATTTCCAAATTTCTTGCATAGCTCATCGTGCTACACTAGGCTTCTGTTTTGCAATTTATTTACCTTTACCTTCAGTTTACAAGCAATTTTCTTTGGTATTTCTCGGGTATATATATATTACAAGTAATCATAAAAATCTTCTATTATATATATACAAGTATATATATATATATATATATATATATATATATATATATATATATATGTAGTTGCTCCTTATTTGAAACAGTTCTGCATATATGTGATTATATGTTGTAATGTAGGGCTCATCCCAACACTAAAATGAATTAAAAAATTACAATTTTCAAAACGCTATTACATTTTTAATACTCTATTAATTTATTTTCTATTTTAAATTATTCATTTTAATAACAACATTAATATTCATATTAATTAACTCCCATTTTAAATATTGTTCCAAGTCATAATATTTTATTTTCTTAAACTAAATACATCTATTTTTTATAAATCTAAATATTTAAATAGCTTTCAGTAAGAAAGAAATTTAGTTTGCTTATATCTTATTTGTTCTAGACGTTCATGTTCAGGGTAGTAATTATTAATTTTTACACAATACTTTGTGATTATTATTTCAAAATGTGTACCCACTATACAATCCCCCTTATATTCATGTAGCACATTTAAATTTTTTTTAATTTTCTGATGAACTGCATATAGGGGTCCGCTCGTTGGCTCGTTGGGTGTTATGGTGGAGATTGCAAGGAATGTTGATTTTCTGAAATTGGATATTAAATAATGTATTGTTTTCCCTCTCCATGCTGTTCTTTACCATAACATTATATATCTGAGATACTTAAATATTTCAACTGTATTTAGTATAGGGAAATTTTTTATACATAGATATTCATAATTTTTGTCATGATATTATGTACATATCCCACATTGTCGCACAATTGCAGCTGTATCGTACCTATGATTGCGATTCACCTCTTGCTTCTGTATATATGGGGTTCCGCCTTTATTTTATTGCAATAACCTATCACCTACCCCAAGCTTTTCCTAGTGTTTTGTTTTGCTTTATATTCTGGTTTCGAAAAGATATTCCTCACCATAGACTATAAATTCTATAAAAATTCGGCTCGGTGCCTAGAGGTGGTTAATCTGTTAATCTGTTCAAGGAGAGGAGAGTACAGTAAAACTTCGATTAACCGTCACCGTCGGGACTAGGGCTGTGACGGATAACCGAATAGACGGATAACAGAAATATGTTAATACATATGCACAGTAATGTGATTTCACTCCGGGCTTGGGTCGAAAATGAAAATAAAATCCTTTAAAAGTGAACAATACATACATATTGCATTTAATTTTACAAAACGATCAATATAAACTTCAATATAAGAGTAGTAATGTACAGAAATTTATCGTATTACCATAAATATAATATCGTAATACCATGACGGATAGCAGAAACTGACGGTTAAACGAGTGACGGTTAATCGAAGTTTTACTGTATTTAAGTTTGTCTCAATATATGCTGTTTTGTTTATAAACGCGTATATAAATAATTTTTTTCGTTTTATCGATAACTCACTTAGCTATTTTTGTGACACCTTCCATGTTGAACGGACTGTTACTTGCGGAACTCTACCATGAAAATGAAGTTATAGGCAGAGAACATGTAAACTTATCTCACTAACCAATATGGAATATGAGCATCGAACGAGCAACCTCGGTCAAGCAACCTTGGTCAAATTTTCTTCTCCTTCAGTAACTTAGATTATTCCATCTCGGGTGGTTATAAATTATAAAAAGAAACAAGGTGACTGAACTGTGAACTTCATTGCGCTTAAAAATCACAATCGACAGAAACTGAACATGGAATTTCAAATTTCTGACTTAGTTATGCAGATCCCTATACCATCCTGATCATCTCGGATGAATACTACTTTACAAGCTCATTTCTCGAATGGTTCCCATTAATAATTTAGCGACAATCTCCCTCTTACATCTTTCGTTGATAACTAGATCATTTAATAATTAGAATTTAACAATTTAAAAAAATTTCTGAACCGATGTTAATTTAGATAAATTCACATGAAAAATTATATCAAACGTAGCAACGTATGTATCAACGTATCAAACATATATCAGATTGCAAGGTTGAGTTCATGAAATTATCCTAGCAATTCATACGGTAATCTTTCAGTTCACCATTCACCAGGAGCGTAGCGTCCCATTGAGTCTCAGAAGCTGCTCCCCTGTTTATAATCCAATTTAAAGATACTTTTATTTATTATATTTTTAGAGTAACTTTACGAATATATATGCCTTTTTTAGAAAACTGCCACACTTTACTTACTTAAAATGAGACGTTTCAAAGTATTTTTCCCATTAAAACGCATATCTAGAAACTGAAATCCCCTAGTCTTTATGGTGCATTAAAAGAAGAATGGTATTAGGACCGCCCACTTGTTAAAATCCACCCTGGCTGATAAGCTAGAACTATAAGCTAGCTTCCAGAAAGGTGTGTCTATTGCATCCCCCATTTTCAACCCTTTATAACCAGCGTAACTTAAGACAATGACTGGATATGGGACGTGACGTTTCAGGAATGAAAATTTCTTAAGCAAAGTTAATGGATCCGCTATTTTGGGTCAAACATGGTTCTATTAATTAATCATATGCAATACTAAATTCATATGTAATACTAAAATATGAGTCATATGTAATGCATAAAATAATTAGTCATATAGTCATATGTAATACTAAAACATGTGAGGCATTTTCCATGAATAACATGACATTTACCTAAATTTAAACAATATCAAGTCGAAGAAACACACTAATAATGACTACGATTAAACTTAAGTAGTTTGTGAAGTACACTTAGTCACAGCAACAATATGAAGAAGCATCTGTTTGCGTATATGATTTCCCTTTAAAAATCACGTTACACAAGAATCAGTTAAATAAAAGTTAAACAAAAGCCATTAATAGTTTTCTAGCGGACTTTTAGCATATTGTAGTTAAGATATTTTAAAGCTTTCAAAGAATAGTATTTGTAAATAATTAATATAAAAAATTATTTAAGGACATTGTTGACTAGAGTGATTTTCAACTAAACTTATGTTCCAGATATATTTCTCGCCCATTTTCAGTGCATTCCTTTGAATTGCTTTATTTCGTTAGTTCTAGCTATATTTGTAAAACTGATATATTTTTTCTATCACTTGCTAATAATATTCTAATATATTTATACTTCATACATAGGTGCCTGTAAAACTTTTTCCAGGGATACGGGGAGCAAATTCAAGCACACGATATACGACATCGACTGGTTTGACGCTCGCATCTGTTACACTGAATGTCCAAGGGGGGGGGGGTGACCCCCTTTACATCCCCTATGGGCGACCATGAATTCATATTTAATAAAATGATTGTAAAAGTTCATCTAATTTAGAAATAAGAAAGCATTTAAAATGTTATATCTTGTATGTATTCATCTTACATAGGTAACATTTTAAAATCTCGAGCATATCATCCACTCTTTGCATTTTTATGTAAAATTATTTTATTTTATTCACCAATAAATAAAACTTATTGAAATATATCTGCGAATAAAAATGCAAATTCCAATATAAATTTCACTCGTAATACCAAGTTTTTTGGCAAATTTTCAACTTCCCCAGTCAAAAATCTCACGCTACGCTACTACTATTCACACATACCTCTTGTCATCTCAGCATAGTCTCGATAAAAAATTTAACTTCTTACCTGTTACTGTTTCCCATTTCTCTTTGAAGCTGCAAAGTATAAGAGGTCTAGCTTCTTGCATGTTATTATAAAGGTATGAACCTTAATCATCGGGATTGGAGAACTTATAGAGAACGTCAAAGCATGTTGTTAGTGAGATCTTGACGTCATAACAGCTCTCCGATATTTTTTTCATGTCATTAAGCTAAGGGATGAAAGAAAAAGGAACTTATTTTTCCTTATTACCTGTCGTGTTCCATTTTATTTCGGTTTGACTGTGAGTAACCTTCAGGGGGGGTAGGAAAGGAATATTTTACGAACAAGGAATTCCCCATTTGATATAGTGTGATTAAATATTTACACGTGCAACAACAACTGTAGATTGGGGGGTTTTAATTTTTGGTTGTATTAATTATTTCCATTTACTAAGGGGAAATATTGAGGAAGTGGGTTGTATTTCTATAGAAAAACTGTTTAGAATAACAAAAAATACTAGTTTGCAAGAACTATTATAAAATTGCAATATGATTGTATATTAAATCCCATCAAAATCAAAATAATAAAAAAAAAGTTCTTCAGCTTCACAAAATGCATCAGCCATAAAAATTATTGAAATGAAGAATTATCGCCAAATTCATCAAACTCCATGATGAAAAAGGAAATAGAGGAAAGGTATTGGCTTTGTTTTGCAATATACTTGGCAAACTTACCGTATAACAATATACAGAGATGTAATATAAGTAGGGGATTAGGGAGAGTTCAGCGGCACTTCAGAGGCGGTGAATCCCTATACTTTAACATGGGGAACCCTCCGAGGCCAGAAAATGAGTGCATCAACAGAGGCGGTGCTAAAGTCTCATGCTTTAACATAGGGGTTCTCAGAAGTCGGTGTGAGGCGGCACAGTTCCATAAGGTGACGTCACAGAAGAGAGTGGAGTTTATGACGTATATTGTTTTTTCCTTTTTTGTTTTTAGTAACAAAATTTCGTAAATGCAAGTTTTTTTCTTATAATTTTTCTAAAATGTAAGTTTTTTTTTTTCAACAAGTCGGATTTTGAGGGTTGTTGGATTTCTCTATGGGAAATAACCTGAATTTTAAGAATGTGCCGTTTTTAGCGTTTTTTTCACAAAAAGTTTTCAAAACGTTAAAAAAACAACAAAAATGTACGTTTTTTCAACAAGTTGAAGTTTTGGAGTTGTTGGATTTCTCTATGGGAATTAACATGGGTTTTCACACTTTTGTGTATTTTTTGTAAAAAAAATGTGGTTTTTCGCAAAAAAGCGGCCAAAAATGTGTTTTTTGAAAAACGCGGAATCGGCCGATTTTTTTCAAACTGTCGGATTTCTCTATGGGAATTAACATAGGTTTTCACACTTTTGCAATTTTTTGAAAAAAAATGTGCGTTTTTGCAAAAATGCGGCCAAAAAAGCGTATTTTTAAAGTAGCAGAATCGCGTGAATTGGGTGTATAGAAGGGGTGTGTTTCCTCAACCATTTCGGTCTCGGATTTCAAAATTTTAATATTTGTAAACATAAATATTTAAAATAATAGCAGATACTTGTTTTCAACTATCCAAATGTAGTAATGTCTCTTTAAGAAATTAGATGCTGTTAGAAAAATATATTATTTTTTTATTGTGGTCCCACCTCCACCCGGTGTATAGGATACACCGCCACAATTTCTATTTTTTTTTTTCTTTTTTTTTCTCCTTTTTTTCCCTTCTTTCTCTTTTTCCTTTTTTTATTTTTTTATTTTAAAGTGTCCGTAGGCATAACTTGTAATACCGTCCTCGAGCAAATATCTTTTATCATCAATGGGTGACAAAGCCACCTTGTTCTGGCATACAGTGAATAGTTTATGATGGCTACTATCAATTCTAATCTGTTCTTCCATGGTAGGTCTAACACTCAACAGGCATTGTCTATAGTCATTGTGTGTAATTTTCCGTGCAACCACATGTGTAGAAACACCTTTAGCTCTTTTCTTTTCTCCAGCAGCTGATAGAATAGAGTACATTTTAGGTCTAAGTCCTATAAACTCTTGAATGGGGGTCGAATTCAGTTCATCTTTAAAATATCCAATACGCTTTTTATTGTCTTCACTGAAGAGGGGATGATCCTTGGGATAGTCAGAAAAATCATACAAGTGTTTATGCTGGTTCATATCTTCATAAATATCAGCAGTTTGGATTTCATAAGCCAATGAATCAGTATCGGTGAAGAGAAGCGAAGCTTTTTCACCATATTGGCTTTTAATATGTTTATAATGAAACTCATACATCAGGAGTTTAGATAACTCCAAGATAGCAAAGCCAACGTATATAGGCCGGTTCATTAAAATGCAATTCCTTACACGTTCAACACCCACCAGATCTTCGCTAAAAATCCTGATAGCTCTAAAAGCTGGAGATGCCACCACCTTCAGGGCCCGCTTTGAAGAATTCACTAGTTCAATATTCACTCGATTTCGAAGATTCTCCATCGTTTTTCCAAACACAGCGTTATTAAGCAATTTAAAAAAGTCTTTCTCAAAATTAGTCTTTGCCTTCTTTCTTTCTTCTGTGTTAAATTGGATGTATTTCTCCAACCAGGGCTTCTGATTAAATTTTAAGGTCTTGTGAATTTTCTTGAGTCTTAAACCTAATGATAGGTATAGCTGAAGGTTCCGATAGTGAACAATATAATGTTTCTTGTCATGCAGATTGGGTACCAATTTCGTAGTACTAACAAAATGTCCATGATGTAACTGTTGAACTAGTCGTTCAGCATAGGGGGAGAGCATTTCTCGTTCAATCTTCACCCTTTCAGGGGCTAGAGGGTATTCATTATGATAATCATGTAAGGATTCAGGATACTCCAGATCCACTTCAAATATATATCCCTCTTGGGTATTATCCTTTAGACTCATTATCCAGAATTCATTCAAATTTTCTGTAGATATCCATTCAAAGCCACCATAGGGCAGTGGTTGAGACATGGCCCAACCATATAGGTTATTAGCATCAAGATAGATAATGTGCTTATCAGGCTTAGAAGAATCGTAATTTTCCAAATAACGATTATTAGCCTCGGATCTACGCTGGCTAATCATACATATGCCACCGCGGATTCCACGTTCTATAAACAGTAACATATTTTCATCTGTGAGTAGTTCTAAGGTTTGCTCAGTCATTTTCAAAGAGGCCTGCCAAGCCAGTCCAGGGGCGGTCATCATATGAGCGGCGTCTAAATCATAGTTCTTCTTGCAAATTTTTCGAAAATTCTCAAATACATCGGCTAATAGTAGCACATCTGTTTTCACATACAGGTCGTGATATTCTCCCAAGTTCTTTATGTTGAAGGTATCCCATACAGTTTGGGCATGCCGATAATCTTCACTCTTAATATCCTCTCCTTTAATATCATTATGAAATGCAGAAGGGGGAGGGAGCACATTTTCATCAAATTTTTGAAAGGATGTCATATAGCTATAGGGATATACTCCTTTCCTAATAAGAGCATTCTGTTGTACTATATCAGGGAAATGTTCTCTGAGAATATGAAATTCACTCAAGTCTAAATTGGAAACTAGCTTTTCCAGGGAAGCATTCAGAAACTGTAGGCTATCAATAAATTGTAAACAGACACGGGGCCCCTCTTTCTTTGAAATCTTAAAAGATATGTATTTTTCAATATTAGTGGCAATCACATCAATTTTATGGTCTTGCAATTTCCCAAAACTCAGCATAATATGATGAGAGTCATAATTTTTTAAATTATGAAACACTACAGGAATATTAATACTTTGTCTATAGTTAAGATTACAGGCATTATGCAGGGCACCTCTATAGGCTCCAGTCACGTGATTGTGATCACGCACACGATCTGTTTTCAGTTCACGATGGCACACGTTACAATGGGTAGCTCTTTCAAAGTCAACTTCATTCTCTTTAGTCATTCGTAGTGGTTTAACATAACGTAATTTTTCTCCAAGATACTGTTTCTCCATTATCAAGTTGTTAAGAAAATGATTCACAGGGTCGATACCTCGATACACAGTAGCTTGTTTCAGGCATTTTCCATCAGGCCCTATAATAACATAAGCATATCCACAAGGTTCATGAATCGCTAGTCTATGCGTGTAAGATCTAATATTCGAGGGTTTAGTAGTGTCTTCTTTAACGATCAGGGCTTCAAAGTCAGCATAAATGATGAAAGGGATAGAATGCTGATACTGTTTGTTCGTGAATTGGAGATATTTCTGATCTTCCGAGGGCATTTTAATGCGCTGAGGTGCATGTTCTTTGCAATATTGAGCATGATCTTGCAAAAGATCGTCTCTACTGTAACGATGTAAACATCTATAACATATATATTGGGCTCCATTGTGCTTAGTTATATCTCCCAGCAAGCGTGACATATTCCTTATGAGAGTATAGTGTTGCTTATCTTCATCACTAATCAGCAGGAGATTCACACAGTCTTCATCTTCACGTTTGGATATATGCAAAGGAAAAATATCTTCATCTTCGTATCCATATACATTTATTCGTATATTATTCAATTTTTCAATCTGAGGAATCTTCACAACTGAGATAGGGTATTGAATATCTCCAAGTTTAATGTCATTTTCAAAACTTTTATAATGTGACACTCTTTCAGGCTTATATTCACGGGATATATAGTATTTGTGGGCTAATAGGCACCACACCAGGCATTTCTCGTCTTCATTTCGAATATTGAGTAAAGCTTTCTTGGCTGCAAGTTTTGTTGGCAAAGGTAGATAGCTAGAAGCTGCAAGAGGCTTATACTTTGCACAGAAAACATCTATCTTTCGCATCTTTTGTAAAGTCCATCCAGAGCCTCGGCTGACAAATTCTTCGAATAACTTCAAGATTTGTGAAAAAGCTTCTTCAACATTGTTGGGAGGGGTATCATCACGAAGTTCTGTCACAACATCTGTTCTAAAATATGAGCTGGATACCTCTTGGCCATTTGCAATATCACGAATAAATTGCACATCCGCAATAAGATACCACTTAATAGATCTGTATGCATCAAGTTCGTCTTTTAATATCTTCAATAGCTGAGGGCGAATTTCATCAAAACATAGCATAAGATCCCCCTCTACACTTTCAGTGGGTTCCAGAGTGTGTACAGAGAATACATCTAAACCCTTCATCTTCTTCGCTGCAATCTTGGGGCGTTTATTAGAAGTTGAGGGTAAAGCAGGAGCTTTTCTCTTTTTAGAACCATGTTCAATACGCTGATGGTGCAGGGCATCACTTTTCTTGCTGAATATAAGTTCACAATGCTTGCATTTCACACCATCCTTCAGATGAAGTAACAGGTGGCGCTTCAGATTATCTCGTCTAGTAAACTGTATGGAGCATTGAGTGCATTCAAACACTTTAACGGGAGAATGCATATTCGCATGTCTAGCCAAGTCTTCCTTACGAACAAATGCACGTTCGCATACTTTACATCGATAAGTCAAGGCATCATCGTCAGAATGAATCTTCATATGTCTTGCTAAGGCATCTTTTCTGGAAAAGTGCTTATTACAAGATAAACACACCTGCAAGAGATAAAAAAAATACAAGACCTTAGTATAAACACGCTATTCTCGGTAACAATGTAATACATTTCAGATGTATATATATCATTACAAATGTATATAAAGTAATTGCTAACCCATTATACTATCCCCATTAGAAATAATAAAATTCCTGAATTAAAGAATATATCCATATACAAGACATTTCATGTAAGATTCCCAAGACATTTCATTCATAAAAACACTCATTAAAAAAGTTGTTACGCATCATAAAAATACAAAGTTTAATAAAATGAGAGAATAAAATCACATTAAAACAAGTACTTACATGTCCAATCCTGTTCAAAGAGGGTGCATTACGCACGTCAGTAACGGTAAGGATAGTACCTCCGATATTACTTTCTAAGGCAAACATACTCGCAGAGCAACTTCAAACGCGTCCTAACAGCACAAAATTCACAGCAGAAATGATAAAATCGCTGCTTAAAGACCACCTACATCCATTCATAAAAAATAGTTCCTGGTGTATCCTTCCGCCAAGGTCACCCCAAGGTTATCTCTAAAGAGTTCTTGATGTATCCGTAAGCCAAGGGCATGCCAAGGTCATGTGATAGTTATATCACGGTTACCGCTATATTGACAACACGCGAATGTAATTATGCACACATCCGATAAAAAATAAACAATTCATTCAACATCGCAATCGATTCTTTTTAATAATCGTAATCGATATATTAAATAAATTCACATCTTAAAAAATAATAGATTTTAATAAAATAATGAAAGAAAATCCCTTTGCGAGACCCCTTAAAACCCCCAATCCTTAAACAATACAACAACGCGCAAGCATAAAAACCCCCCCGAATAACATATACTCCTCTCTCCCCCTCCCTCCCCGAGACACCAACACTCACTTCCCCATACACTAAACGTAACCCATAGCAACCGGAATCCATAATAAAACATTCACCTTCACCCCCAACGTACATCCAAATACACAGTCATTCAACGTGAAACCCGTATTTTTACAGCAAAAATCACTTTACAGGGATTCATAGAACAAAAATCCCTAAAAAATCAACAAATTCACCCAGAAACTAGCTAAAACCCTCAAATTACTTATAATTATCATCTACATATGCTATATAACCATTTACAACCTTAAAAAGGTGAGTATGCTAGTAGTAAAGGAAGGCCGGTTCACCAACAAAGGCTCAGCGATGCTCAGCGCTCAGCAAAATGGCCGCCATCTTGGATTTTCGTAATCCTGGACGGGGGTGTAAAAAGGGGGTAAATGAAAAAAAAAAAGTGGGGGGTAAAAATTTTGGAGAAACTTTTTGTCGGGTGGCAACGATGTTGTAGTCTTGTACGAGGGGTTGAGGGGGAAATAAATTTTTGGAATGAGATTTTTCTAAGTATAGGAGAAACTATTTTGAGGATGGCAACACCTGCGAAGGCGGAATGAAACCATCAGCGCCCCCTAGCGGTGAAAATTGGAACTAATAGGGAAATTAGGAATTTTGTGAAAATTAATAAAAAATTGAGTTTTTAAAATTTTTTAAAAACTTTTTTAATTTTATCAAAATATTACATAGAGGATACTTTCTGGAAATATCAAAAAATATTTATTTTTTCTTTCCAGAAACTATTTTTAGGCTGCATTGCTCCAACCGCATTCTGGCGAACCCACCTTCCTTTACTACTAGCATACTCACCTTTTTAAGGTTGTAAATGGTTATATAGCATATGTAGATGATAATTATAAGTAATTTGAGGGTTTTAGCTAGTTTCTGGGTGAATTTGTTGATTTTTTAGGATTTTTTGTTCTATGAATCCCTGTAAAGTGATTATTGCTGTAAAATTACGGGTTTCACGTTGAATGACTGTGTATTTGGATGTACGTTGGGGGTGAAGGTGAATGTTTTATTATGGATTCCGGTTGTTATGGGTTACGTTTAACATGTGGTGAAGTGAGTGTTGGTGTCTCGGGGAGGGAGGGGGAGAGAGGAGTATATGTTATTCGGGGGTTTTTATGCTTGCGCGTTGCTGCATTGTTTAAGGATTGGAGGTTTTAAGGGGTCTCACAAAGGGATTTTCTTTCATTATTTTATTAAAATCAATTATTTTTTAAAGATGTGAATTTATTTAATATATCGATTACAATTATTAAAAAGGATCGATTGCGATGTTGAACGAATTGTTTATTTTTTATCGGATGTGTGCATAATTACATTCGTGTGTTGCAAGTTTAACGGTAACCGTGATATAACTATCACGTGACCTTGGCATGCCCTTGGCTTACGGATACATCAAGAACTCTTTAGGAATAACCTTGGGGTGACCTTGGCGGAAGGATACACCAGGAACTATTTTTTATGAATGGATGTAGGTGGTCTTTAAGCAGCGATTTTATCATTTCTGCTGTGGATTTCGTGTTGTTAAGACGCGTTTGAAGTTGCTCTGCGAATATGTCGGTTTTAGAAAGTAATATCGGAGGTACTATCCCTACCGTTACTGACGTGCGTAATACACCCTCTTTGAACAGGATTGGACATGTAAGTACTTGTTTTAATGTGATTTTATTCTATTATTTTATTAAACTTTGTATTTTTATGATGCGTAACAACTTTTTTTAATGAGTGTTTTTATGAATGAAATGTCTTGGGGATCTTACATGAAATGTCTTGTATATGGATATATTCTTTAATCCAGGAATTTTATTATTTCTAATGGGGATAGTATAATGGATTAGCGATTACTTTATATACATTTGTAATGATATATATACATCTGAAATGTATTACATTGTTACCGAGAATAGCGTGTTTATACTAAGGTCTTGTATTTTTTTTATCTCTTGCAGGTGTGTTTATCTTGTAATAAGCACTTTTCCAGAAAAGATGCCTTAGCAAGACATATGAAGATTCATTCTGACGATGATGTCTTGACTTATCGATGTAAAGTATGCGAACGTGCATTTGTTCGTAAGGAAGACTTGGCTAGACATGCGAATACGCATTCTCCCGTTAAAGTGTTTGAATGCACTCAATGCTCCATACAGTTTACTAGACGAGATAACCTGAAGCGCCACCTGTTACTTCATCTGAAGGATGGTGTGAAATGCAAGCATTGTGAACTTATATTCAGCAAGAAAAGTGATGCCCTGCGCCACCAGCGTATTGAACATGGTTCTAAAAAGAGAAAAGCTCCTGCTTTAGCCTCAACTTCTAATAAACGCCCCAAGATTGCAGCGAAGAAGAAGAAGGGTTTAGATGTATTCTCTGTACACACTCTGGAACCTACTGAAAGTGTAGAGAGGGATCTTATGCTATGTTTTGATGAGATTCGTCCTCAGCTATTAAAGATATTAAAAGACGAACTTGATGCATACAGATCTATTAAGTGGTATCTTATTGCGGATGTGCAATTTATTCGTGACATTGCAAATGGTCAAGAGGTATCCAGCTCATATTTTAGAACAGATGTTGTGACAGAACTTCGTGATGATACCCCTCCCAACAATGCTGAAGAAGCTTTTTCACAAATCTTGAAGTTATTCGAAGAATTTGTTAGTCGAGGCTCTGGATGGACTTTACAAAAGATGCGAAAGATAGATGTTTTCTGTGCAAAGTATAAGCCTCTTGCAGCTTCTAGCTATATACCTTTGCCAACAAAACTTGCAGCCAAGAAAGCTTTACTCAATATTCGAAATGAAGACGAGAAATGTCTGGTGTGGTGCCTATTGGCCCACAAATACTATATATCTCGTGAAGGCCATCCTGAAAGAGTGTCACATTATCAAAGTTTTGAAAATGACATTAAACTTGGAGATATTCAATACCCTATCTCAGTTGTGAAGATTCCCCAGATTGAAAAATTGAATAATATACGAATAAATGTATATGGATACGAAGATGAAGATATTTTTCCTTTGCATATATCCAAACGTGAAGATGAAGACTGTGTGAATCTCCTGTTGATTAGTGATGAAGATAAGCAACACTATACTCTCATAAGAAATATGTCACGCTTGCTGGGAGATATAACTAAGCACAATGGAGCCCAATATATATGTTATAGATGTTTACATCGTTACAGCAGAGACGATCTTTTGCAAGATCATGCTCAATATTGTAAAGAACATGCACCTCAGCGCATTAAAATGCCCTCGGAAGATCAGAAATATCTCCAATTCACGAACAAACAGTATCAGCATTCCATCCCTTTCATCATTTATGCTGACTTTGAAGCCCTGATCGTTAAAGAAGACACTACTAAACCCTCGAATATTAGATCTTACACGCATAGACTAGCAATTCATGAGCCTTGTGGATATGCTTATGTTATCATAGGGCCTGATGGAAAATGCTTGAAACAAGCTACTGTGTATCGAGGTATTGACCCTGTGAATCATTTTCTTAACAACTTGATAATGGAGAAGCAGTATCTTGGAGAAAAATTACGTTATGTTAAGCCACTGCGAATGACTAAAGAGAATGAAGTTGACTTTGAAAGAGCTACCCATTGTAACGTGTGCCATCGTGAACTGAAAACAGATCGTGTGCGTGATCACAATCACGTGACTGGAGCCTATAGAGGTGCCCTGCATAATGCCTGTAATCTTAACTATAGGCAAAGTATTAATATTCCTGTAGTGTTTCATAATTTAAAAAATTATGACTCTCATCATATTATGCTGAGTTTTGGGAAATTGCAAGACCATAAAATTGATGTCATTGCCACTAATATTGAAAAATACATATCTTTTAAGATTTCAAAGAAAGAGGCGCCCCGTGTCTGTTTACAATTTATTGATAGCCTACAGTTTCTGAATGCTTCCCTGGAAAAGCTAGTTTCCAATTTAGACTTGAGTGAATTTCATATTCTCAGAGAACATTTCCCTGATATAGTACAACAGAATGCTCTTATTAGGAAAGGAGTATATCCCTATAGCTATATGACATCCTTTCAAAAATTTGATGAAAATGTGCTCCCTCCCCCTTCTGCATTTCATAATGATATTAAAGGCGAAGATATTAAGAGTGAAGATTATCGGCATGCCCAAACTGTATGGGATACCTTTAACATAAAGAACTTGGGAGAATATCACGACCTGTATGTGAAAACAGATGTGCTACTATTAGCCGATGTATTTGAGAATTTTCGAAAAATTTGCAAGAGGAACTATGATTTAGATGCCGCCCATATGATGACCGCCCCTGGACTGGCTTGGCAGGCCTCTTTAAAAATGACTGAGCAAACCCTAGAACTACTCACAGATGAAAATATGCTACTGTTTATAGAACGTGGAATCCGCGGTGGTATATGTATGATTAGCCAGCGTAGATCCGAGGCTAATAATCGTTATTTGGAAAATTACGATTCTACTAAGCCTGATAAGCACATTATCTATCTTGATGCTAATAACCTATATGGTTGGGCCATGTCTCAACCACTGCCCTATGGTGGCTTTGAATGGATATCTACAGAAAATTTGAATGAATCCTGGATAATGAGTCTAAAGGATAATACCCAAGAAGGATATATATTTGAAGTGGATCTGGAGTATCCTGAATCCTTACATGATTATCATAATGAATACCCTCTAGCTCCTGAAAGGGTGAAGATTGAACGAGAAATGCTCTCCCCCTATGCTGAACGACTGGTTCAACAGTTACATCATGGACATTTTGTTAGTACTACGAAATTGGTACCCAATCTGCATGACAAGAAACATTATATTGTTCACTATCGTAACCTTCAGCTATACCTATCATTAGGTTTAAGACTCGAGAAAATTCACAAGACCTTAAAATTTAATCAGAAGCCCTGGTTGGAGAAATACATCCAATTTAACACAGAAGAAAGAAAAAAGGCAAAAACTAATTTTGAGAAAGACTTTTTTAAATTGCTTAATAACGCTGTGTTTGGAAAAACGATGGAGAATCTTCGAAATCGAGTGAATATTGAACTAGTGAATTCTTCAAAGCGGGCCCTGAAGGTGGTGGCATCTCCAGCTTTTAGAGCTATCAGGATTTTTAGCGAAGATCTGGTGGGTGTTGAACGTGTAAGGAATTGCATTTTAATGAACCGGCCTATATACGTTGGCTTTGCTATCTTGGAGTTATCTAAACTCCTGATGTATGAGTTTCATTATAAACATATTAAAAGTCAATATGGTGAAAAAGCTTCGCTTCTCTTCACCGATACTGATTCATTGGCTTATGAAATCCAAACTGCTGATATTTATGAAGATATGAACCAACATAAACACCTGTATGATTTTTCTGACTATCCCAAGGATCATCCCCTCTTCAGTGAAGACAATAAAAAGCGTATTGGATATTTTAAAGATGAACTGAATTCAACCCCCATTCAAGAGTTTATAGGACTTAGACCTAAAATGTACTCTATTCTATCAGCTGCTGGAGAAAAGAAAAGAGCTAAAGGTGTTTCTACACATGTGGTTGCACGGAAAATTACGCACAATGACTATAGACAGTGCCTGTTGAGTGTTAGACCTACCATGGAAGAACAGATTAGAATTGATAGTAGCCACCATAAACTATTCACTGTATGCCAGAACAAGGTGGCTTTGTCACCCATTGATGACAAAAGATATTTACTCGAGGACGGCATTACAAGTTATGCCTACGGACACTTTAAAATAAAAAAATAAAAAAAAAGGAAAAAGAGAAAGAAGGAAAAAAAAAAGAAGGAAAAAAGAAAAAAAATAGAAATTGTGGCGGTGTATCCTATACACCGGGTGGAGGTGGGACCACAATAAAAAAAATAATATATTTTTCTAACAGCATCTAATTTCTTAAAGAGACATTACTGCATTTAAATTTTGAAATCCAAGACCGGTTGGGGAAACACACCCCCACTCATACACCCAATTCCCGAGATTCCCGAGATTCTCGAGATTCCCGAGATTCCCGAAATTCCCGAGATTCCCGAAATTCTGCTACTTTGAAAACGTGTTTTTCTTAGTTTTTACAAGTAAAAAGTGTGTTTTTGAGAAAAATCGCAAAATGTCACATTTTTCAAAAAACGCATTTTCGGTAACACTTTTGCAAAAACGCACATTTTTAAAAAAAAAATGTAAAAGTGCGAAAACCTATGTTAATTCCCATAGAGAAAACGGCATTTTGAAAAAAAAAAATCGCAAAATGTCACATTTTTCAAAAAACGCTTTTTTGGTAACACTTTTGCAAAAACGCACATTTTTTTTACAAAAAATACACAAAAGTGCGAAAACCCATGTTATTTCCCATAGAGAATTCAAACAATCTAAAAACCACAATTTATTTTAAAAACGTACATTTTTGTTGTTTTTTAACGTTTTTGAAACTTTTTGTGAAAAAAAACGCTAAAAGTGACACTTTCTTAAAATTCATGTTATTTCCCCATAGAGAAATCCAACAACCCTCAAAATCCAACTTGTTGGAAAAAAAAAAAAGAAAAAACTTACATTTATGAAATTTTTAAAACATTAACACTTAAAAAGGGAAAAACAATATACGTCATAAACTCCACTCTCTTCTGTGACGTCACCTTATGGAACTGTGCCGCCTCACACCGACTTCTGAGAACCCCTATGTTAAAGCATGGGACTTTAGCACCGCCTCTGTTGATGCACTCATTTTCTGGCCTCGGAGGGTTCCCCATGTTAAAGTATAGGGATTCACCGCCTCTGAAGTGGCGCTGAACTCTCCCTAATCCCCTACTAATATATACGCAGTTCAAGTTTTATCACCCTAAATCTTTTTAATTCCCCTAAGTTCATTACAGAAAGAAACTTATTTCACTTAAAGAGGTAAATTTGCAAGTTTATTACAAAGTATATCTATCTAACAGCGTTTGCTCTCTTTACTTTCAGAAACTTGACGATACTTCTTTACCTTAATCATTTTTATAGCTGACACTTTTTTTGAAGCTAAAAGACTTGACCCTTTTTTTACAAATTTATTTCTGATAATATATCAGTCATTTTTGTAGATTTTTTTTCTTTCTTTAATGCACTTGAAACAGTCGATTCAGTATATCGAATTGCAACTATCTATCGTTAACATGTGTTCTGCAGAACTTGTAGAATTTACTTCGACAATAAGGGCTTAAAATTCCTTTCCAGTAGCTCAACGGTAGAGAGTCAGCTGGCCAGTATGAAGATCCATAGTTTGATTCCCGGTTGAGCAGCAAGGTGCTTTACAATAGAGCCCGAATAAATCAACCCTGTAGATTAGTGAAAAGATGTGGAGGGTCTGACGCAGTGACCCTAGGACGACTAGCACGGATTTAGTGGACTCTGGCATGTTGAGCGCCGATTTCAAATCGGGGGGTCAACGACAACGCAGAAAGCTAACCTGGAGGAAAAATAACAGCAGGAGGCTAACCTGAGGTAAAAATTAACAAGAAAGATCAATCATGCATAAGCATTGATTATGAAACACTTTCCAACTGAAATGTAATTTCATTTAAAAATTTCTAAAATGTGATTCATTCAGTGGTAATATCTTTTACATTATCACAGTACTACAGTAATTTATTATACTTAAATATTTAAAACTGTATCGAAATATAAATCATCTGATTCTTTATGCAAAATCAGTGAATATTTCATTCATATAACTTGTATTCCAGACTCCAGAGCTAAATAATTTTGTGTGAAAAAAATTCAGCAATTCTTATGTAATTCATCTTACAATCGCTTGAGATATTTGCATTCTGCATATGTTAAAATTAGGCTTCCTTGAAGAAATAATAAAAGTTTAGGGATCATTTAAAATCACAACTATTGTAATTGCATAGGCACGGAATTTAGATACACAGATAATATATATGTGTATGTGTATGTACTCAAAGTATTGGAATCGTGCCGAAGATCAGAACTCGAATTTTCAAAGGATCTACACGTTTTGGGACTTCTAGAACACGAAAAAACTAGTTTTAGGAAGACGTCTGTGTGTGTAAGGGTGTATCTGTGTATGTTTCTGTGTGTCTGTGTGGATATTACATCCACTCCAATTGAAAAACTAATGGACCGAATTTCATACAATTTGGTAGGTATGTTTTTTGTGGGAAATCCTGATGTTCATTAGATTATAGTACGATTCGTAATAAAAGAATCTGCCTTCTTTGCGAAATGGCCGCAGAAATTGCCTTTATCCCCTCTAGCTAAAAACTAATGAACCAAATTTAACAAAATTTGGTGTATAATATTTCAATAACCTACAAGTGATTTATATACCAAATTTAACAAAATTTTGTATATAAATCATTTGTAGGTTATTCTACTACGATTCGGGAAAAAGGAACGGGCTATTTTTGCGAAATAGCCAGCAAAAATCGTTATATATAAAAATAAAAGACTACGTGTGCTCAATTATATCAATTAAATTCCTATTTTATATGTGATTTTTGACAACAAAAAGAATAAGACTAACCCCATTACTCTAGGACTAGCCGTTCTTGAGATATTCTAGTTTTTTCGCGTTTTCGCTACGCCACCTTTGACAATAAGTCCAGCTATCAAATGAGAACCAAATTTAAGTTTAACGTGTAAATTCAATGTCATTTAAAATACTTATGTTGTGCAGATAAACTCAAATTATCATTGAATAAATAAAGAGAACGAATATGAGTCTGCAGAGAAAGACATGTGCTGTCCACATCAGAATTTTTAACAATATTACAACAATGATTTATAGAAGTGAACGGGGATTATTTTCAGGCCATTTCGAAAAAAATGTATGATCTATATTTAAAGATCCATCAAATTTTTGTCGAATAAAATGTTCAACAAATTTAAGCTGTGTACCAAATTTTAACTCTCTAGGACGTAGGAAAGTGCATTTAAAATGCCATCAATTAAATTTATCATGAAGAGTTATATAAAATTTAAAAAAAATGAAAAATTGTTATCTACCAAATTTATTTTAAAATATGAAGCCACTCCCATATGCAAAACGTTTAAACAAATGGAGAGATATTTATTATATAATATCTCTCTCTTTTCTTTCTGGAAGATATCCCAAAGTCAGAATTTAATTGAATTTGTTTTTTTCCCTATATTAAATAATTTTTTTAATTAAAAAACTACTTAACATATTTTACTGAATTTTTTTTTATATATTCTATGGGATAATGTGAATATTTCCTAAAAATTTCGAAGCAATTCGTGAATTTTAAATTTACTTAAAAAATGTTTGAAAAATTAGGTCCCATAGGGTTCAATGTATGTCATTTTTTCAACCCGGGTTCAATAAAAAACTAATTGGGTGATATTATTTATTTATATTCCCATAGGTCCTACAGACCGTCTGAACAGCATACTAAAATTTCATTTTGATAAACTCATTTTTACGGCAGTTATCGTGCTAACGGACAGACAGACAGACAGACAGACAGACAGACAGAATGAACAAAGTCATAAACACTTTTCAACTTTGTTGTAAAGTGTTAAAAACGAGATTGCCCCTGCCGATCTTCTTAGTCAGCATTAGGCCTACGGAAGACTGGCAGAGGGTATACCGACTGACAAGATTAGGATACTTGGCTGTGAAGGTAGAGGCCTTCAGAGCACGGGGCTTCAAAATCTGCTACCGGTGCCAGCAATTCAATCATTCCTCTGAGAATTGCAGCATGCCACCAAAGTGTCTTAAGTGTGCTGAAGAACACTTCACACGTGACTGCCAAAGACCAAGGACAGAGAAGGCAACGTGTGCTAACTGCAATGGAGATCACCCGGCGAACTTCAGGCAATGCCCGAAGAACCCCCCCCCTGGAACAGAGGAAAGGCACCGGGGTATGCCCCCCCTCCCCCCAAAAATCAGATACCCCCTTGGAAACAAAAGGCCCTCGGTCTAAACCCTCAGACACCCCATCAGGACTCCTCGCACTCTGTGCCACAGGTTAAAAGAACTCAAACTTCAGCACCTACCAGATCGGTGCAAGAGCAGGCCCCTAAACCGTCGACCTCCAGAGAAATGACTGTGGAGGAAGTGAGAATAGCTCATGAAGACATAAATCAGAGGATAGCAATTGATAAAGCCGCCAAAGAGGCAAGAGAAGCAAAACAAAGATTAGAAAAAAAGGTTCAGGAATGGCAGAAAACTAAACGCGCCCGAGAAGAGCTCGCGCAAACACAGCAGTTAGACAAATCGGCTGAAAAAAAACAAAAGACTACCGAGGTCCAAAAGGATACTCACAAAACAGATCAAACCGCGGTTGAGGCTGAGGAAATTGTAGCTGAGACTGAGGAAATGGAAGCTGAGACTGAACTTGCTGATAAATCCAATGATGAAAAGATGGATGAAATCCTCAACCTCGTCAGAGGATTTATCAGTATGTTCAACCTAGACGATATAAAACATCTGTTGATGCAGCTCGATGAGTTAATTAAAAAAAAGAGCGATCCAATGCAAATGGTCTTTGAGGCTTTTAAATTAATCGCGGAATTTAATAAAAACAGTGAGAAACAAACCCGCCATGAATAGGTCCCAAAAAGAAAGTTTTAAAATAATATTTTGGAATGCGAACGGCATATCTCCAAGAATAAATGAACTTAGGAGCTACGTAAATGAAAATGATGTAGATGCCCTGCTAATCCAGGAAACTAAAGTTAGAGAAAACAAAAAACTAAATATAGCAAACTATAATAGCTATCATACCCTTAGCTCAAATATAACTGCTAGAAATCCCCATGGAGGAACAGCAATATATATTAAAAGTAATATTCCCCACGAGGAAATAAACAACATAAATCTTCAAGGTATAGAAAATACTAGTATAAAAATTAAAATAAATAATGTAAACCCATTTATCCTAACTTCAATATATGTCAAAAACATGAGTGGTATAAATGTAGCTGCGCAGCTGGAACTGCTTTTCTCGCGATATCCAAACACAATACTCGCGGGCGACTTCAATGCACACCACCGAGCGTGGGGCAGCAGGAGAGCCAACACACGCGGTACACAGATACATAGATTACTAAACACAACAAACACTGACATCATTGCACCGTCGAGACCAACCTGCTTCTCAGGTGCCAATGGCTCATTCATAGACTTTGTCCTAACGAGAAACATAGAATACGCTCACACAATTGATACCCTGGATGAATTCGACTCGGATCATCTACCGGTACTGGTGACATTCGATTTGAACACTCCCCTTCCAGCCTCTCTGGGACAAGAGAGGGTGAACTGGAACGTATTCAAAAGAGCACTTTTCGAGCCGCATTTAGCAGTACCCAACATTATGAGCACGGCGGATATTGACTCTGCCACGCACACACTCACAACAGAAATCAGGAGAGCTATTGCATCTGCCACAACACATCGTGAGTCACCAAAAATGCCCACACTTTCCCACCATGTCAAACAATTAGTTAGGCAAAGGAACAGAATGCGTAAGACATGGCAGGCTAATAGAGACCCTACCCTCAAAAGGGAGCTTAACAGACTCACGTGGAAAGTCAGGGATAAAATTGTCGCAGAAAAGCAGCAACAGTATAAAGAGTTAATTGAATCCCTTAGCTCGGAAGACGTATCGCTCTGGCAATTCGCTAAAAGACTCAGAAAACCTCAAATTAAACTCCCGCCACTAATAGATGCCGCTAATATTGCGTACTCAGACGAAGAAAAGGCAGAGGCGCTTGCTAGGCATTACGAAAAGCAATTTGAACCAAACCACGATCTAATGTGTCAGGACACCCTAAGAATGGTTAGGCAAACTCTAAACAATTTCAGGAACTCCCCGGTCACGGCTGAGATTAACCCAGCCACCCCGCAAGAAATAGTAGAGATTATCAAAAACCTTAAAAACCGTAAAAGCCCAGGGCACGACAAAATCAGGAATATCGCGGTAAAAAACCTACCCTTAAATATAATATTTTACTTGACCATCTTAATAAATAAAATACTAGAACTAAATTATTTCCCCAAAGAATGGAAGGAAGCGATAATTATAGCGATCCATAAACCTGGTGAGGATGCCTCAATTCCAGCCAACTACAGACCAATCAGTTTGTTGCCGACACTTAGTAAAATTACTGAGAAAATAATTCTTAAGAGACTGAACACGCACCTTAGTGAGAATGACATTATCATTCCGGAGCAGTTTGGATTTCGGCCAAAACACTCCACCACTCATCAATTGCTGAGAGTGGTAGAGTACATTTCTTCTGGTTTTAATAATAAGACACCCACAGCTGCGATTTTTCTTGACATCCAAAAAGCCTTTGATAAAGTGTGGCACTGTGGATTAGCTTACAAATTGATCACTCTAAAAGTCCCTGACGCACTTGTCAAACTTTTAATTTCATACCTAAATAACAGACACTTTCAAGTCAGAGTAAAAAATAACTTATCTACACCCAAGCTCATTAAAAGTAGTGTACCGCAAGGATCCATCCTGGGCCCGACACTCTTTAACATATATCTAAATGACATTCCCAGGACCCCAGACACGGAGCTGGCACTCTATGCAGACGACAGCGCGATAGTTGCAAAACACCCTTACGTCTCAGTAATGCACAGACAGCTACAACAACACTTAGACATACTCCAAACATGGCTGGAAAAATGGCGAATAAAATTAAATCCCAATAAATGTCATTGGATTTATTTCTCAAGAAAACGTAAACCTCCGCCTCCTCTGTACATAAACAACCATGCCCTAAAAGCTGAAAAATCTACTAAATACCTAGGTGTAACGATAGACTCCCACCTAACTTGGAAACTGCACGTAACGAACATAATCAAAAAAGCGTATATAACCATAGGAGCCTTATACCCAATGATAGGAAACGGAAATCTAAGTTATCAAAATAAACTCCTAATTTATAAATCGGCCATCTGCCCGGGAATGCTGTATGCAGCACCCGTATGGGGATATGCCTGTAAAACTACCATAGACTTATTAGAGACAAGACAAAACAAAACCCTAAGGATTATAAGGAAAGCCCCTAGATACTTAAGAAACTCGGTAATTAGGAAAGACTTCAAAATAAAAACTGTTAGAGCCCAAATCAAAAAGCTAGCGCTTAAATTCTACAAAAATCTGCCATCTGTCCCAAATGAACTATTATTTAATCTGCATGACTATGATCATCGCAAGGCTAAATCTCGTAAGAGACCCCGCTCGGTACTTAACTTTGATATTCGGTACTAGGAACGTCCCACCTTAATCAGTTGATATTAACGAAAACTCGCGATCTTTGGTTTTCTACAAAATGTTTAAAATCCTAAACTGCTAAAATGCTAGGTTACCCTCAGATCTGCATCAACCCCCCAAACTGCTTAAACTCTTAATGTGCAACAAACTGCCACACTAGGAGCTAGGACAAATAATAACAAGAAAGATCAATCATGCAAAAGCATTGATTATGAAACACTTTCCAACTGAAATGTAATTTCATTTAAAAATTTCTAAAATGTGATTCATTCAGTGGTAATATCTTTTACATTATCACAGTACTACAGTAATTTATTATACATAAATATTTAAAACTGTATCGAAATATAAATCATCTGATTCTTTATGCAAAATCAGTGAATATTTCATTCATATAACTTGTATTCCAGACTCCAGAGCTAAATAATTTTGTGTGAAAAAAATTCAGCAATTCTTATGTAATTCATCTTACAATCGCTTGAGATATTTGCATTCTGCATATGTTAAAATTAGGCTTCCTTGAAGAAATAATAAAAGTTTAGGGATCATTTAAAATCACAACTATTGTAATTGCATAGGCACGGAATTTAGATACACAGATAATACACAGATAATATATATGTGTATGTGTATGTACTCAAAGTATTGGAATCGTGCCGAAGATCGGAACTCGAATTTTCAAAGTATCTACACGTTTTGGGACTTCTAGAACACGAAAAAACTACTTTTAGGAAGACGTCTGTGTGTGTAAGGGTGTATCTGTGTATGTTTCTGTGTGTCTGTGTGGATATTACATCCACTCTAATTGAAAACTAATGGACCGAATTTCATACAATTTGGTAGGTATGTTTTTTGTGGGAAATCCTGATGTTCATTAGATTATAGTACGATTCGTAATAAAAGAATCTGCCTTCTTTGCGAAATGGCCGCAGAAATTGCCTTTATCCACTATAGCTAAAAACTAATGAACCAAATTTAACAAAATTTGGAGTATAATATTTCAATAACCTACAAGTGATTTATATACCAAATTTAACAAAATTTTGTATATAAATCATTTGTAGGTTATTCTACTACGATTCGGGAAAAAGGAACGGGCTATTTTTGCGAAATGGCCAGCAAAAATCGTTATATATAAAAATAAAAGACTACGTGTGCTCAATTATATCAATTAAATTCCTATTTTATATGTGATTTTTGACAACAAAAAGAATAAGACTAACCCCATTACTCTAGGACTAGCCGTTCTTGAGATATTCTAGTTTTTTCGCGTTTTCGCTACGCCACCTTTGACAATAAGTCCAGCTATCAAATGAGAACCAAATTTAAGTTTAACGTGTAAATTCAAAGTCATTTAAAATACTTATGTTGTGCAGATAAACTCAAATTATCATTGAATAAATAAAGAGAACGAATATGAGTCTGCAGAGAAAGACATGTGCTGTCCACATCAGAATTTTTAACAATATTACACCAATGATTTATAGAAGTGAACGGGGATTATTTTCAGGCCATTTCGAAAAAAATGTATAATCTATATTTAAAGATCCATCAAATTTTTGTCGAATAAAATGTTCAACAAATTTAAGCTGTGTACCAAATTTTAACTCTCTAGGACGTAGGAAAGTGCATTTAAAATGCCATCAACTAAACATATCATGAAGAGTTATATAAAATTTAAAAAAAATGAAAAATTGTTATCTACCAAATTTATCTTAAAATATGAAGCCACTCCCATATGCAAAACGTTTAAACAAATGGAGAGATATTTATTATATAATATCTCTCTCTTTTCTTTCTGGAAGATATCCCAAAGTCAGAATTTAATTGAATTTGTTTTTTTCCCTATATTAAATAATTTTTTTAATTAAAAAACTACTTAACATATTTTACTGAATTTTTTTTTATATATTCTATGGGATAATGTGAATATTTTCTAAAAATTTCGAAGCAATTCGTGAATTTTAAATTTACTTAAAAAATGTTTGAAAAATTAGGTCCCATAGGGTTCAATGTATTTCATTTTTTCAACCCGGGTTCAATAAAAAACTAATTGGGTGATATTATTTATTTATATTCCCATAGGTCCTACAGACCGTCTGAACAACATACTAAAATTTCATTTTGATAAACTCATTTTTACGGCAGTTATCGTGCTAACGGACAGACAGACAGACAGACAGAATGAACAAAGTCATAAACACTTTTCAACTTTGTTGTAAAGTGTTAAAAACAGTAAATCAAAAACCTCGAACCTCCAACTATGGACCAATGAAATAATGTCACAGTATGAAGATAAGAACCACACCTAGAGATTGGGGGGCGCGGTAGCCCATTGGTTAGCGCGCTGGAGTTGCACTCGGTAGGCCCGGGTTCGATTCCAGCCACTGCCAAAACTGCCGCCGTGTTCATGCGGAGTACGATCACGTTAAACATGTGGGTCCGAAAGTCCTTCCGAGAGGTTGGTGGTAGGGGAAGGAGGGTACGGTCCCTGTGGATGCCTCCCCCACTGGGTTCCGGTCTAAATTGGGTGGCACTTCCCGACCGTCCAAACAGTTACCTTACACCTTTCTGGTAGGTCGGACGGTCTGGGTTTCAACAACAACACCTAGAGATTGGAGATTAAAGGCGCTTCGCGCCTGGTGCTCTGTTCTGGACGAAACTCTATGAAGAAGGTAAAAATTATAGGAGGTGGTCAGTCGGGTTGTAAGTTACGCGTCAATCTGGTCATTTCGACAATATACGCTTGCAATTTCGTTCCAGTAGCTCAACGGGAGAACATTCATTGGATGGCCAGTATAAAAGTACGTGGTTCGATTCCCGGTTGGGTCTTTACAAACTTATGAGTCAGTGTTCTTTTTTGAGAAAATAAGGAAATTTTCAATATATTGATCTGTCATCGGGGGTACCTTAACATTTAAAATATTTTTAACATTTTGCATTTTTTCCTATAACGTTAGCTACAGGACAATCAGCATGCCAAATTCCAACTGTCTGAAATAAATGGATTTCTTGTGGAGTTTTGATGAATAGTGACAAATTTTGAGGAAATATAGATTTAGGCCAATCATCGGGGTACTTTAAATCTTGAAAAGTTCGAATCTTGTAATTTTTTTCTTTAACGATTGTTACATGGCATTCAGCATACTGAATTCAAACTGTGTATCTGAAACAGATTTTCTGTGGAATTTTGATTAAAGTCACTCTTTTTGAGAGAAATGCGACATTTGCGAGATTTTGAATAGTCATTGCGGTTCTTTAAAATTTTAAAATCTTGAATTTTATAATTTTTTTCTTTAACGATTGCTACAGGACACTCAGCAAACCGAATTTAAACTGTGTATCTTAAACATAATTTTTTGTATGACACTGAGCATGCCGAATATTAAGCTTTTAACTTTATCAGACGACTTTAAAAGTGTAAATATAGAAAAACAAAATGTACTACCAAATGTGCCCTTTGATACAGAAAATTGGTGGAGCAAAAAAAAAAACTTAATTAATAACATCTTGTCTCGTTATACGTCTGCTTGTCAGAAAATTCAAAAATCAACATTCCACTTCGGTTAGCTTATATGGTACAGGGGGCTGGGGTGAAAACAGATATTGTGCCTCGTGGAAAAAGTATCCGGCAAAGCATAATGTTGCATTGAATGTTACATTTTTCAACATAACTTAGCTGGTGCTCTGCTGTGCATCTTAAAGGTTTCTGTAAAAGCACGATAGCATACAAGGTGTCTAAGGAAGTCCATGTCAGGTGAAATTTTTTGAGAACGAAGAGAATCCTTATTATTTTAATGCAGCTTCATAGGAAACCTCTATGGCACTATATGACAAGACAACTTTTTTTTGGGGGGGGGGAGGGGGGGATTGACCACTTTCCTATGGGAGGCGGGGGTTATATCTCCCATTTTTAGAGATAGGGTAAAAAGTTATTTACAAAGTAGTAAAGCGTTGCCAAATTAGTATAAAAGTGTGCTTCTCCAACAGAAAAAGCTGCATATAATTATCCAAAAAATACTTTTCAACGCATGCGCTTCTTTAAAATTCGTCTGGAGACAGTTGTATAGCAAACGATTTAATAAATTTCGTTTGCTAACTGTTTCATTTGACAAAAGATTTGTCGGTAAACATCATCGTATTCGAAACCAGGAAAATAAGTAAACTAATCTGAGGTTGAAAGAACACTCCATCTGCAGTATTGTTTCTTTATGTGTTTGACACTTCGTCTTATTTTTATTTCGATTTTATGAGGCAGGTTTACTATGTTTACTAATGAAGAATACTATTGCGAAAAGTTCCTTATTTTTGGGAAGTGTAACCGGAATGCTAGTGCAGCCGAACGATTATACGCTTAGTCCCAATGCAAGGCATACCAATTGTCTGAATACGTTAATGTTGTTTTATAGAGAGGATTTAGAGTCTATTCCCTATTTTTCTTTTTCGCATCAAAAATAAGTAGCTTGGCTAAAACGTACAGGATATTTTCGCAGAAAAATATAACATGTTGATATGGTATGATAACATGATTACATGATAACATATTGATGGTAAAATGATTAATTGGTGATATTAATATGATAACATGCTGATGGCATAAAAATCAATGACGTCATAGGGGCCCCAAATGACGTTTAACATCGGGCCCTCGAATTTGTTAATCCGCCAGTGCTCCTTCGTCTCCATCTTCTGGACGAAATTCTTCTTGGACGAAAAATGGGGCCCCATTATGTTGCTATAAGTGGTTTGAAAATTCATGAGGTTTCACATAAAAATTCATGGAAAAGTCAGATATTTAATAATTATTTTATTTTATTAAAATACGAATATATCACTCCATATTCATGCCAACATTTAAAATATGCGAATTTTCAATTTTATGATGCAACAATATAAATATGAAATTTCATAAATTACGCGTATTTCGATGAATGTTCAAAAAAATATTTTAAATTTAAATATGAGAGACTCCCTACGGATTCTGTTTAAAGCTCGTTGAAAATATCGTTCTTTGATATTTCCGGTGTCAAACACTGTCATAATACAAGGTACCTATTTGTGGGAAAATCCCTCAAAAATTGCTCTTCAGCAATAAATAGTTCTAAAAACATAGTTTAAATTTAGCAAACTCTACAAGGCGTTTCCGCTCAAGAGCCGAGAAACCTATGAGGAAACTATAATGGTCATTGAAGAATTGTAATTGCATATCTCTGTTGATATCATGGATGAGGGCTTTGCCTCGCTCGGTTCTGTCATCGATAACTGTCTGCCTCTTCACAGTTTTTAAGATTTCTTTACATTACTTGTCATCTTTCCATCCAGTGGGATCCTTGAAAAGGATACTTAAGGCAGTCCAAGCAGCTAGAACTACTAACCGCGCATTTGTTCCAGGCTTCCCTTTTCAAAAAATGCAATTGATTCCATCCTGTTCCACAGTGTATTTAAATATCAACATAATTTTATTTCAAAACAATGTCTGTAATAATATTGTTCATCTTCTTTGCTGTCAATAAGATGCAAGTACTATTAACAGCAATTGGGCTATAGAATTTTATTGTTAATGTTATTTTTAATTTTGTTTTATCAAATTTTGTAATCAAATTTTTGTTCTAACATTAAAAGGAGTAAATCTCCTTATTTGATTCAGTAAATATAAATTTTAAGCTTCATAATTAAAAAATTTTGTACATATTTATTTTCAAAATGTAAACTGTAATAACATATTTTTGTGATTTGCCACTCATACAATTAATCATTGTTTAGTTTGGAATACATTGGATAAATGAAATATAAGGTTTTTGAAACCATATAAAACAAACTTTAAAATTGCATATTGTACAAATCTAAATTTGCAAATTTAAATTATCAAAATTTGGTTTTGATTTACTCAAAAACAGCATCTTTTATATTTTCAAAGAATATATATAATTGTTGGTGTCTTCATGTCCTTTATATTATCTATCAAATAATGTTTTGGGCACATGCTAATGTTTGGAGATAAAATATAAAGGATTCTAAAATTCCTATTCTGACCATAAACGGCCCACATCTATATGTAAATATCAGTTGCAGGCTGATAACATTCTGAATAGGAATTTTAACATGCTACTACAGTTCTTCATTTTTGTTATTATTCATTTAATCTTCAAAACTTACCATGTGGATCCAAAAATCATTTGATAGAAATATAAAGGACATGAAGACTAGCAAATGTATTTTTTGAAAAATATTGAACATGCTATTTTTGATTAAATTAAAATTAAGCTTGTTTTGTATACTTTCTGAAATTGTTTATTTTATTTGTTTATATCAATTAGAATATGAATGGAGATTAATTTTATAAGTGGTACATTACAAAAATGTTTGCTTTTTTTCAAAATTTTAACTGTATTGCGTCCAAAATTTATAAGAGCTCAAAATTTATATTTACTCTTTTTGAATAATTGTAAATGTATTCATTTTACACATAGAAAGTGGTATTCTTTCACCACCAGAACAACTTGTCTAGATGTGTAAATTACAAACTACACAAGTAACGCATAACCAAAATACACGCTTAACCTGTTACTTGAAATTTACACATTAAAAGTGGGTATTTTTAAATGTACACATTTTCTGTGTCATTTGCAATTTACACGCTTTATTACACGCCAAGACAAATCGTTCTGGTAGCGAAAGAATACCACCTTTTATGTGTAAATTGACACATTTATTTTTTACAGTGCGCCAAAGCTCGTGGCTATACGTCACTTACATTTTCCACTACAGACAAAACAAATAGACAAACACACAGATCTATTTTATTATTATAGATATATCTCTGGAGATAGATCTGAACAGAGATATTTGATTCTGAGCACTCTGTATCTCAATGCATGAAATTGAAAGTATGTCCGTTCGAGCAGTTGTGCATGTTTGACCAACATTTCTTCACATTTATTGTCCTATGTTTCGGTAATATACCTCATGTTTTGAGTTACTAGAAAAACCACATTATATTAAATCAAGAAACACATCTACCATATAGAATAAATATTGTGTCGACGACGTTTTTATATTTCATTTTATGTAATTATTTGAAATTTTTGTAATATTTCGCCATACTCAAAACTGCAAACTTTGATCTCAAGACAACTGTTATTCCAACTGAGTTATTTAGACTTTGAACGTATTTTAGTACCGCAGCTTCTTCACAACCTTAATAAAATTTTCTATTTTTTGTTTCCAAAATTCTTATTTCTCAGTAATCATCCATCAATTTCCAGGGAATCAACATCATTCAATAACCATTGGGAAACTTGTATGACCCGAACTCTCAATCTATTGATCTCAAAACAAGTACATTCTTACTAGATGTTGTGAGAGATGTTGTTCCATCCAGACGTTGAGAGAGACGTTGTTCGATCCTGACGTTGTGAGAGAACCTTAGAAAGTGAATTTAAGACAATAAATTTCGCATTTCTGTGAAACTGGAACAAATCGTTTGTATAATTGTAAGTTTATATAAATAATGTGGTCTAATGTGCTGCTAAGAGACAAAAGTATTTCATTGTTAAGAGAAGCTGTAAGGCATTAGTAAAATAATGTCAGCATTGCGTTGCAAAAATCTTATTCATTCATTAATCTGAAAGTGATAAAAATATTCAAAACATATTTAACAAATACGTAGTTTTTCCATTATTTCATATATGTTTCTTTTCTTACTTCCTAACTATAATATGCTTTTTTAATCCATATTATAATGTAGTTAATATGTTCATTAATTTCAATTTATCTGTGTCCTCTCCTTTAACCTTCGATTGTATGTATTGTATTATTTATGGTGGTCTATATCGAATAAACTTTTCTAGGAGACCCCAGGGCGCAACACTGAGTTCTATTATCTTTTTTGTCTATTTATACAACCTGCATAAGCAACTTGGAAGTTACAAGAAAATCACTTTATATGCCAATTATCTGGGCCTAGTGTAATAACCTGAAAATTGCTAAACTCAGAGTCAATAGTTCTCTAGAACGCATTTATCGTCAGCTAGAAAATTAATGCGTAATGTTAATCCCCCAATTATGAAGTTCGAGTTCTTAAAATGAATTCTCCTTTAAAAAATATGAGCCTTTGGTCATATTGGGTAATCAAATGATTAAATATGATAAAACTCAAATACCTTGGAGTGACCTTGGACTCATCGTTTACCTTTAAACCCCGTTTATATAATATGGTTATAGTGGCTAAAAAAAGACTTAACATTATCAAAAATATCTCATAGAAAGATTGAGGAGCGGTTGCAAAAACACTTCGGTTATAGTGACTGGAATACTAGGTATTCTAGGCACTGTACTTCGGTTAACTTACAGCTGCTACTGAAATATGCTTGCCCAATCTGGTACCCATCTGCTAAAACCAATCTTGCAAATTTGTACAGGTTTCAATATAGCGCTGCCAAAATTATAGCGCTGCCAAAATTATAGCGCTGCCAAAATTGTAGACTAAAGAACTCCTGCCCATACAACGTTACAGAATTTCATATTTGTTTGCTAACCTTACATATTAAAAGGCAGATATGTTTGTCCAACTGCATTTATAAAATAATTAATGCAGTTAACCAGCGTGTTATCATCTCATTAGAAACTAGACACCCCTGAAAACAATAAAGAAAGTCTCTCTCCCACATATTGAACACAATAGTGTCTTATTCTGTATTCATAGAAATAAGCACTGTGATGTTCGTGCTTACCTTATGAACATAGAATAAACCCAATCGTAGATCTTTCTTTGGGATACTACACAAAGAACCCTTATCCTGCCCTAAGATCATGTGCACTAAAAATTATTGCAGGGGATCACAGTGATGTAAGAGTTTACAATGATGACAGTCTACTGGAAAGTTTTTCTGCTGATGGTTGAGTCTTTATCATTAAAGCAAATATGACTCAAGAAATCTCCATTTAACACCAAAATGGTTTATCAGTTTCTCATTTGGAATTATCGGCGATAATAAGATAGACTACCAGAGGATAGAATAATTACTGGTTGCATATTTACAGATACTATGGCAGCGGCACAAGCTTTCAAAATATGTTTCCATAGCACAGACAATCTGCTGGCCATTAATTTTAAAAAAAATAGGTACTGGAAGTAGAATTAAAATTGGATACCCTCACATATTAAAATTCCGGAAAATGGGAGAACTGATATGAGTAGTAGAGAAAGGAGAGTTCACCAACGATGGCGGTATGTGCGGTATGCGGTATGAGGTAGGGCCGCCATCTTGAATTCTGTAATCCTGGACGGGGGTGTAAAAGGGGGGAAAATGAAAAAAGGTGGGGGTAAAAATTTTGGAGAAACTTTTTGTCGGGTGGCAACGATTTTGTAGTCTTGTACGAGGGGTTGAGGGGGAAATAAATTTTTGGAATGAGATTTTCTAAGTACGGAAGAAACTTTTTTCGAGGTGGCAACACCAACGGTGGCGGTATGGGCCATCAGCGCCCCCTAGCGGTGAAAAGTGGAACTATGGAGATGAACTTAGAAATTTTTTTTTGTTTGGGTTGCCATAGCAACACCTGGGGGAAGAAACTTTTTTCGAGGTGGCAACGCTTGGGGTTCTGCGACAGTGGCGGTATGGTGCCATCAGCGCCCCCTAGCGGCAGAAAGTGGAATTAAAATTGGGATTTTTCTGATAGTTGGGATTTTCTTTTCTTTTTCTAAATGAATGAAAGGTGTTAATGAGGATAATTAAATAAAGTAATGAATATCCGCATGCTAGGAGTGTGCCAAGACCATTGTTAAGGGTATACCAAGGGTGTACCAAGGTCATGTCAATACCCCTCCGCCTAAGAAAAGAGTGCTTGCCCTATATCGCGGTTACGAACTTAACTGCGAGAATCTTGTAGGGTGTAGGTGTATGTCAAGAGCATCGAACATGAATTTTAAGAATGTGCCGCTTTTTGCGTTTTTTTTCACAAAAAGTTTTCAAAACGTTAAAAAAACAACAGAAATGTGTGTTTTTTCAACAAGTTGAAGTTTTGGAGTTGTTGGATTTCTCTATGGGAATTAACATGGGTTTTCACACTTTTGCGAATTTTTTAGAAAAAAAATGTGGTTTTTCGCAAAAAAGCGGCCAAAAATGTGTTTTTTGAAAAACGCGGAATCGGCCGATTTTTTTCAAACTGTCGGATTTCTCTATGGGAATTAACATAGGTTTTCACACTTTTGCAATTTTTTGAAAGAAAATGTGCGTTTTTGCAAAAATGCGGCCAAAAAAGCGTGTTTTTAAAGTAGCAGAATCTCGGGAATCTCGGGAATCTCGAGAATCTCGGGAATCTCGGGAATTGGGTGTATGGGAATTGAGTGTATGAGAGGGGGTGTGTTTCTCCAATCATTTGAGTCTTGAAGTTTAAAAATTTTAAAAAATAAATATTTTAATATTCCCAAAAATAAATATTTTTAAATAATCGTGAAAGTGTGCTTATGCCTAAAATACTTGAGTGTTATGAATCTCACAAGTTAATGAAAGGAAGCGATAAAATCTTAAATTTAAATAATAGCAGATACCAATGTCTGTATATATATGTTTTTACAAGTGTACTACTACCATAAGGGTTTCTTTCAATCCTAACATGTTTTAAAAACTGCAGAGTCCATTAAATCACGATGACAGATCTACCCCTCCCCACCTCGCGTGAATGCGGATAGTTACATCGTATGGTCAGTGCGGGAAAGCCAGAGTTCTCTGCTAACAGAGCGTGGTTCTGTACCTGGATATAACTTTAGGCTATATGTCGTTGGGTCGACTGTTTAGAACGGCTCTCGCTGCTATTGTTAACACCTGTGGTGGGGGAGTGTTTTTTACGGATGCTTGTGTTGGACCATCGCGAAATGCTATTCTCTGCTGAGAGAGACTCTTGAAGTTCTTATTAAATTTTAACATGTTTTAAAAAGAATCTTTCATTCATTAATGTTATGAATCTCGCAAGTTAATTAAAGGATGTTAATTAAATTAATTGATTAAGTATTGAATGTCTGTATACCAGGAACATGTCAAAGACATATCAAGGGGTATGTCAAAGCGTACCAAGGGTGTACCAAAGGAGTATGCTGAAGGCATGCTAAGGTCCTACACTATCCCTCCGCTATATCGTGGTTACGAAGTGAACTGTAAGAATATCGTATGATGAGGGGTATACCAAGAGCATCGAACATAAATTTTAAGAATGTGCCGCTTTTAGCGTTTTTTTCACAAAAAGTTTTAAAAACGTTAAAAAAACAACAAAAATGTGTGTTTTTTCAACAAGTTGAAGTTTTTGAGTTGTTGGATTTCTCTATGGGAATTAACATGGGTTTTCACACTTTTGCGAATTTTTTAGAAAAAAAATGTGGTTTTTCGCAAAAAAGCGGCCAAAAATGGGTTTTTTGAAAAACGCGGAATCAGCCGATTTTTTTCAAACTGTCGGATTTCTCTATGGGAATTAACATAGGTTTTCACACTTTTGCAATTTTTTAAAAAAAAATGTGCGTTTTTGCAAAAATGCGGCCAAAGAAGCGTGTTTTTAGAGTAGCAGAATCTCGGGAATTTCGGGAATCTCGGGAATCTCGAGAATCTCGGGAATCTCGGGAATTGGGTGTATGGGAGGGAGGGTGTTTCCCCAACCATTTCGATCTTGGAGTTTAAAAAATAAATATTTTCAATAATCGTGAAAGTGTGCTTATGTCCAAAATACTTGAGTGTTATGAATCTCACAAGTTAATTAAAGGATGATAATTAAATTAGGCGATTAAGTCTTGGAGTTTAAATAATAGCAGATACCAATGCCTGTATACGTATGTTATTTCTTTAAACCAACATGTTTTAATACGTGTGTTATTCTAAGAGGGAGAAGCGCCTAATATGCTGATACATATGACACACGCGCTCAGCACAAATCGATGGAAATAAATGGTGAGATAGTTTTTAAAGACGAGACTTTGAAATTGTTTTCGATAAATAAGGTATTTGAGGTTATTTAACGTATGAATGAACGATACATGCCAATAAAATGAGGAACTAGGCTAAGTTTACAAGTATAGGACTTTAAAGTTTTGATGTTTTAGGGGTAGAACTTGAATTTATAATTAAACATGATTTATACTAACTACTGCAAAGGGAGAAATGCATAGCGAAAGGGGTTATGTGTGTGTGTGTGTGTATATATATATATATATATATATATATAATACATATAACCAACACCCACCGGTGGAATGTAGATCTAAGATAGTATTTTTAGGAGAAGACATGAGATTCTTAAGTAAATGGAGTATTTAGAGACATTTAAAGAGATATAAACATATGATAAGGTAACATCCATAATACACACAACTAATATAGGACAGCGAAAGGAAAACTTTAGTATTGTTTAGAGACCGAACTTCAAATTTTTAAGTAAATGTAGGTGTTTGGAAAATTTTTAATGAACTATGTGCGATACACATGTCTCCGATCACAGTGGTGGAAAAGTGATACCGGAGCAGTTTTTAAAGATGTGACTCTAACTTTTTTCAATTAAGTGAAGAATCTACTAAATATTAGAGGGTGCTAGCACTTACCGAGGGTTTTATGTATAATACACATAAGCAGCATATAACATTAGGAAGGGGATATGAGAAAAATTTTTAAAGACAGGACTTTACATTTTGGAACTAAATGAGATATCAAGAAACATTTAAAGGGGATGAAAACATCTAATGAGGCGGAATGGGGGTGTACTTACCCAAGATACCCAACACTGAAATTATTCACTAAGATAAATTTTTTTAAAGTAAAGACTTTAGAAGTTTCACATAAAAGGCAATTTATACTAGTATTTAAAGAAATGAAAACGCCCAGCGAGATGACTTAGAATGAATACAACGCCGATATATATAACAGTGAAAAGAAAACTTAAATATTGTTTAAAGACTGCACTTCAAATTTCAAAGTAAACGTACATACCCAGAAACTTTTAATGGACTAGTATAATACACATACTCGATATAACAGTTAAATGACGAACTAAGAATAATTTATAAGTATGTAACTTTGGATTTTTTTAGTTAAATAGGGATTTCAGCTAATTTTTAGAGGGATAGAAAGGTATACTAAAGGGTGTACAACAAATTTTTAGAAGGAACTTAGGGAATTTGCTAGCTAAATAGGGATTTCAGCTAATTTTTAGAGGATAGAAAGGTATACTAAAGGGTGTACAACAAATTTTTAGAAGGAACTTAGGGAATTTGCTAGCTAAATAGGGATTTCCACTACTTTTTAAAGGGATATAAAGACATACTAAAGGGTATACAGCAAATTTTTAAAGGGGACTTTGAGAATTTTTTAGCTAAATAGGGATTTCTACTAACTTTTAAGGAATAGAAACACGTACTGAAGAGTATAGAGCGTAATCATTACTAACACCTAGTGCTAAAATGAGGAATTACAGTAATATTTTGGGGATGGGACTTTAGATTTTTAAGTAAATGTTATGTTTAAAAACTTTTAAAGTAGCGTAAATACCTACTAAGATGACATTTGCGATACACATAGCCAATACATAGTTATTAAATAGGGAAAAGCTAAGATAGCTTTTTAGAATAATTAGCTTTGCAGTAGTTAGTATAAATCATGTTTAATTATAAATTCAAGTTCTACCCCTAAAACATCAAAACTTTAAAGTCCTATACTTGTAAACTTAGCCTAGTTCCTAAAACTTAGCCTATTGACATGTATCGTTCATTCATACGTTAAATAACCTCAAATACCTTATTTATCGAAAACAATTTCAAAGTCTCGTCTTTAAAAACTATCTCACCATTTATTTCCATCGATTTGTGCTGAGCGCGTGTGTCATATGTATCAGCATATTAGGCGCTTCTCCCTCTTAGAATAACACACGTATTAAAACATGTTGGTTTAAAGAAATAACATACGTATACAGGCATTGGTATCTGCTATTATTTAAACTCCAAGACTTAATCGCCTAATTTAATTATCATCCTTTAATTAACTTGTGAGATTCATAACACTCAAGTATTTTGGACATAAGCACACTTTCACGATTATTGAAAATATTTATTTTTTAAACTCCAAGATCGAAATGGTTGGGGAAACACCCTCCCTCCCATACACCCAATTCCCGAGATTCCCGAGATTCTCGAGATTCCCGAGATTCCCGAAATTCCCGAGATTCCCGAAATTCTGCTACTCTAAAAACACGCTTCTTTGGCCGCATTTTTGCAAAAACGCACATTTTTTTTAAAAAAATTGCAAAAGTGTGAAAACATATGTTAATTCCCATAGAGAAATCCGACAGTTTGAAAAAAATCGGCCGATTCCGCGTTTTTCAAAAAACACATTTTTGGCCGCTTTTTTGCGAAAAACCACATTTTTTTTTCTAAAAAATTCGCAAAAGTGTGAAAACCCATGTTAATTCCCATAGAGAAATCCAACAACTCAAAAACTTCAACTTGTTGAAAAAACACACATTTTTGTTGTTTTTTTAACGTTTTTAAAACTTTTTGTGAAAAAAACGCTAAAAGCGGCACATTCTTAAAATTTATGTTCGATGCTCTTGGTATACCCCTCATCATACGATATTCTTACAGTTCACTTCGTAACCACGATATAGCGGAGGGATAGTGTAGGACCTTAGCATGCCTTCAGCATACTCCTTTGGTACACCCTTGGTACGCTTTGACATACCCCTTGATATGTCTTTGACATGTTCCTGGTATACAGACATTCAATACTTAATCAATTAATTTAATTAACATCCTTTAATTAACTTGCGAGATTCATAACATTAATGAATGAAAGATTCTTTTTAAAACATGTTAAAATTTAATAAGAACTTCAAGAGTCTCTCTCAGCAGAGAATAGCATTTCGCGATGGTCCAACACAAGCATCCGTAAAAAACACTCCCCCACCACAGGTGTTAACAATAGCAGCGAGAGCCGTTCTAAACAGTCGACCCAACGACATATAGCCTAAAGTTATATCCAGGTACAGAACCACGCTCTGTTAGCAGAGAACTCTGGCTTTCCCGCACTGACCATACGATGTAACTATCCGCATTCACGCGAGGTGGGGAGGGGTAGATCTGTCATCGTGATTTAATGGACTCTGCAGTTTTTAAAACATGTTAGGATTGAAAGAAACCCTTATGGTAGTAGTACACTTGTAAAAACATATATATACAGACATTGGTATCTGCTATTATTTAAATTTAAGATTTTATCGCTTCCTTTCATTAACTTGTGAGATTCATAACACTCAAGTATTTTAGGCATAAGCACACTTTCACGATTATTTAAAAATATTTATTTTTGGGAATATTAAAATATTTATTTTTTAAAATTTTTAAACTTCAAGACTCAAATGATTGGAGAAACACACCCCCTCTCATACACTCAATTCCCATACACCCAATTCCCGAGATTCCCGAGATTCTGCTACTTTAAAAACACGCTTTTTTGGCCGCATTTTTGCAAAAACGCACATTTTCTTTCAAAAAATTGCAAAAGTGTGAAAACCTATGTTAATTCCCATAGAGAAATCCGACAGTTTGAAAAAAATCGGCCGATTCCGCGTTTTTCAAAAAACACATTTTTGGCCGCTTTTTTGCGAAAAACCACATTTTTTTTCTAAAAAATTCGCAAAAGTGTGAAAACCCATGTTAATTCCCATAGAGAAATCCAACAACTCCAAAACTTCAACTTGTTGAAAAAACACACATTTCTGTTGTTTTTTTAACGTTTTGAAAACTTTTTGTGAAAAAAACGCAAAAAGCGGCACATTCTTAAAATTCATGTTCGATGCTCTTGACATACACCTACACCCTACAAGATTCTCGCAGTTAAGTTCGTAACCGCGATATAGGGCAAGCACTCTTTTCTTAGGCGGAGGGGTATTGACATGACCTTGGTACACCCTTGGTATACCCTTAACAATGGTCTTGGCACACTCCTAGCATGCGGATATTCATTACTTTATTTAATTATCCTCATTAACACCTTTCATTCATTTAGAAAAAGAAAAGAAAATCCCAACTATCAGAAAAATCCCAATTTTAATTCCACTTTCTGCCGCTAGGGGGCGCTGATGGCACCATACCGCCACTGTCGCAGAACCCCAAGCGTTGCCACCTCGAAAAAAGTTTCTTCCCCCAGGTGTTGCTATGGCAACCCAAACAAAAAAAAATTTCTAAGTTCATCTCCATAGTTCCACTTTTCACCGCTAGGGGGCGCTGATGGCCCATACCGCCACCGTTGGTGTTGCCACCTCGAAAAAAGTTTCTTCCGTACTTAGAAAATCTCATTCTAAAAATTTATTTCCCCCTCAACCCCTCGTACAAGACTACAAAATCGTTGCCACCCGACAAAAAGTTTCTCCAAAATTTTTACCCCCACCTTTTTTCATTTTCCCCCCTTTTACACCCCCGTCCAGGATTACAGAATTCAAGATGGCGGCCCTACCTCATACCGCATACCGCACATACCGCCATCGTTGGTGAACTCTCCTTTCTCTACTACTGATATGCTAGCTAAGAATGTGAAGAAAACTACTTTAGCATATCTCCTAAAGCTGAAGCACTCTTTGAGGAAGATTATACCTCCAAGATTAAAAGAGAGATACTGAAAAAAATGGAGGGTTGGCCCAGAGCACTCTTGATAGAGGATATAAGTGCCCTAACGAACTTGTGGATCTACATCTTTTTAATGACTATTTCACGGTACTCTCCAGATTGAGGACAGGTCGTCTTAAACCCATAGCCTTCCAGTTAAAAGTTTCCTATATGTTCGAAATATAATAGTCAGGCTGCTTTTCTAGAATATATTGTATATTGCATCGAGGTTTACTCATACTTTTAGGTAAAGTTTTGAGACTCCTGTACTCAAGTGGTGCATGCTATATGGACTTGTCTAGATGGACTAGGGATACGATAAAAGATGGTATTTAGTTCTTTATTATTATTTTTTGTATATGATTTGTCTGTAGGTAGAAATTATGTTTTAAATAATTTTCTGTTTCCGCATTGCTTTTTTGCATTCATTCTTTCCGCATTTTCTTATCACTATGCAATCTCATTTTTAACCACTATTAGGATTATTTTGCTAAATAACGTTTGCCAGAAATATGGCCCTCTAGTATAATTTATTCATTAATAAACATACAATGTAATTTTTATTGGAGTTTATTGATTTTCGCAATCGAATAATTACAGATATTATTAATATATGTTACTCATGTTTGCCCATATTAACAGTACGAAATCACAGATACTTCGGTTAACATAATTTGCTGTTTCATATCTTTAATAGAATTAGACAGCAAATTACAAATCAACTCTTTATTTGGCGCAATGATCCTTTTCATACTATATGTATATAACATATAAAATAATATTTAAAAAAGTATGTTCAAATACAACAAAATCAGTACATCTTTGGAGATATTAAATTATGAGTAGTATTATGAATTGAGAAAACAATAGCCATCGTATACACGAAGGCGCAAAAGTACACATTCCGTATGTAACATAGTATAGTAATCCGTGTAGTTGATATTAACTATAAATTTGTGTAATCTATCAAATAATTTATGACATATACCAATTTTATGTCAAAAAATCATGTAATAAAATGTTCACACAAGCCCTGAAAATTTGTGGAATTTTCATAAACAATTTGTTTGATTTCTGTTTAATATATAGCGTACTCAGAAAACTCAAAATAAAGTTTAATATTGAAATTAGAAGGCTTTAAAACCTGACGAGTGTCTAATGAACAAATTGCATGGAAACTTAATATTTATCTTAATTTGACCAAATGGATTTTACAAAACTAGTTTTCGCCATATAAGGTTATTTTCGGCGTTGCAAAGATTGTCACCATTTTAAGCAGTTCAACGCCATAATTTAATTTAATACTAATTATACACACGGAAAAAATCCCTAGCTGTTCGTATTTTGGAAGATTGCGTTCAATCTGGGAGACATATTAAGTTTGGCTAAACTGAAAGTACTGATGACGTGTAGCTGGCATTCGAGGGTTACACCAATCTTTGAAGCTACAAAAATAATCTCTTAAAGAGGTAAATATGAACCGATTCTTTTGCTTTCTAAATCACATCTACCTAATTAGCATAAATATCAAGTTTCATTGCATTGTGATCATTACAAAGCATTCCCCATAGCTCTCAATACGATCGCATTAATTGTAACCTGCATTTGAGACAGTTACCATAGTCCGCGGTGACGAAAACCGTAGCTGAATTGCAATTACTTTACGATGCAATTCTGTTTCAATTCTCAATTTCTGGAGATGATACTAACATCCAGGGACAAATTTCCGTCCAACCATGAAATTCATCACATACAGTAATATTCTTTATTTAAACCTATAGATCACTGATTATGTCAACCTCATCGCAATCCTGGTATAAGAACAATAGAAGTACATAGTCGGATAGCCCTCCAACAATCATGACTTTAAAGGGGCGATAGCTCTACATGAGTATACAAAATTTATAGTTAAGAAAAAAGTGATATCAAATTTTCACAAGATAAAAATATGTTTAAAATCACTGCATATAATCTGCACAATCTTCTGCAAGTGTTTCTCTAACCATGTATCTCTTATATTATCTTTATAAAAAAGTAAACACATTCGTTGCAGCTCTCGGGAAGACCTATGGGGATTTATTTTGATTCTGTAAGTTAATAATTTTAGCAATCTTAGTAAACTATAATACACATTCTTTACACAGAATAGGTGAGCATTCAAGCTGAAAATACGCTTTGAATTAACAATGAAATAGATTGAGCTTCAAGTGCGAAAAATAAATAGTCAAATTACTTCTACATGAAGTGGGAAACCGTCGATATTAATTAATAGGGAGAAAATAAGGGAGTACTCACAGAAATCAGAAAAGCTTTATTATCATTATCAATCCCTAAAATACATTTGACACACAAATAACCTTCTAGATTTTTATACATGTATGCATATCACACTGCTTTTGAGCAATAATGTAAGAAAATATATGTTGAGCACTTTTACTAATACTAATATTTTATAGTAAAACATTAATATTAATTAATTAGAATTATAACTTGTACAGTAAAAAGTATTTTTTCACTCATTTTTATCCAAATTTTAGTACATGTTTTAATATGGGTGGCAAAACAGATAAATTAAAGCAGAAACAGAAATTGTGCAGGTATTATAGCAGAATTTTTAGTCTGATCGATACATAAACAATAACAGTTACAGTTTATAAAAAGTTTTTATGTTTCGATTCCGGCAAACATTTTTCCCGAATCATTAACTGTTATTGGATAAAACCTCGGTTCTGGTGATAGATAATATTAAAAGTGCGGATTTTGGAATGGATGTTTTTTAGCCAAAGAATTGTAAAATGTTTGTGAACACTTTAATGTTTCAAGTACACTTGGACACAGTTCAAATGATGATGAATAATACAATGATAAGATGTCGAAGTAGTACTAGAGCACAAACTTGTTCGTTTCTTCAACAAATTTGCATTGTTCCTACAGTTTACATATGAAAAATTGTTGAGAAATTCTATGATTGTTCTTCTCGACTTTCAATCTGAGTTTCCGAGGTTTCAGTGTTGTTGACTTCTTCCTTTTTCGTCATCTCTGTTTTCTCTTCCATTATCTTTGAGTCGCCGTCGTTGTCTTTAAGAGTAATAGTCATGGTGAAGCAAAAGTCTTTTGCTTCTTCACGAAGTGTCATAAAGAAAACAATGAAAGTTACAAGTAGAGACCATTCGCACATTGAACTCACCAGGTAGGACATATTATACTAGAAAAGAAAATGAAACAATGATAACTAAAAATGTGTTTTTACTGTCTAAATCACATTTAAACAATTCATATCTATTTAAAAGTTAAATAAATAATAATAATAATCCCCTTTCTGCTATCCACCCTTTCTCCTTTCTGCTATCTTAAAATTCCCCATCATATATAAGAAGCAAGACACAGCTTCCTTATCAGGCTAGGGCTTACCGATGGGAAGTTCCAACAAATAATCATAATGGTGTGATGGAAAGCTTACAGATTCACCACTTCCTGAATCTTAGTTTTCGTATTTATCTTGAAATTCAGAGTAGCCTTAATGTTTCGGGATATGAAAATATATTGTCTCTCTCTCTTCAGTCACACTTTCTTTACCCTTACAGCTGTAACAGCCTCTCTCATGTCATTTTTTCTCCATAACTTTCTTTTTTTATTCGATATCGTCCAAAGCGATGTTCATAACATCTGAAGAATAGCAAACTAACCTTTCAGGTCAGGTTACAAATATTACAGTATGTCTGTAATATGAAATTTGGGTTCCATATTACTAGCATAGTAGGGTTTGGAACCTGGGTTCCATATTACTAGCAGTGGAGTTCGGTCCATAGAAGCAATGTAATCATTGCTTGTCTAACATCAATTTTTTAAAATATCAAAATATTTAACATATCATTTTTTGACTGTAAAATATCAGCAGAATTTGTATTTGTGAAACGGTAATTAAATATCATTGGTCGCCATGCTCAAATTAACCTTTCCAATCTCGATGTCACTTGGCGGGCTTATAATGTCACTGCTATCCATGGTCAGAAATCAGAAGCAAAACCAGAATTGCTTCGTAGTCTGCTGTTTACACGCATTGTACCGACTGCGTAATAAATTCGATGTTCGCCCGTTATCACAAGAAAATTCGTATTTTCTCCTGGAAATCTACGTATTAGTAAGTGTAATTAAACATTGAGTAAATTTATTATCAGTAGTTATTTCAAATTTTTAAGTCTAATTGGTACGAAAGAAATTCTGATCATATAAGCAATTTGAAAATTGCTTATATGATCAACCTATGTTAGAGCACCATCACACATAAGTAAGCAATTTGAAAATTGCTTACTTATGTGTGATGGTGCTGCCATCTAGTAGCACAGACATAACCTTTTAGTGTAGAGTTTTCTTCAAATATGAGAAAAGAGAACTTTTTGCAAATATGAGAAAGAACTCTAATTTCCACGAGAATGTCCGTGTGTGTTTGCAAAGGGAAATAAAATATTGTAATTTATCTTTAAATAGGTTCAACAGTGGTAATAAATGTTTTATAATAATACATTTTTCCATCTTGTTTTATATTCCAGAATTGAATATATTGCCTGCCTAAAGAAAAATGTCACCGCACGCCACGAATTACTAGCATATTATCAGCATCACCATATTGAAATCAGTACAATACATTCTCAAACATGACTCTAAATACGTTTAATTACAATAATGTAGTTGTTTACAGTCTTGATGACAAGCCCTTACCTTTAAAAGAAGGTTGCAAAGCCTCCAGAGTAAAAAATAAACAAAACTTTATGAACCTTTCAAAGATGTAGAAAATAACGACAGAACTAATGAGCAATTAAACAACAATTTCCAGTTGTTACCGTCATAGTACAGCTCAGTGTCCTTCAGATAATATGGGGGATCTATATTACAATAGGATTTCACATTACCATCTCTTCATTCAAATTTGGTAACGTAATTACTAATCCAATTCAAAATCATTACTTCAGAAATGCGACACCTTGATTCTTGTATAATTAACAAATTTATTTCTATACAATATACGATTTGACTATATGTATTTACTACGCTTTACTTCTCAACGCATAATAAAATTTTGAAATGCGAACCATCATGAAAAATAAATTCATTTCTAAAGAAAATTGTTTTTAAATATCATTTCATAATCATTTCGTTTTATGTATTTACATAATAATAGCAACAATAAAATAATAAACTAGGTGCACACTGCAGTACACTCAGCAATTGTTCGCACCAGCCAAAAATTGAGTGAAATCTACCCAATTGCATTTTGCTTTATGATACAAATCTGCTCAGTGAAGTGTGCCAGATGCACATATCAAAAACGTACCTGTATATGATTTGCACTGACGACACACCCTTGCAGTCTGTTTTCCACATCAAATTCATGCATGAATGCATCTCGTACCGTATAACATTCTACAGACAGGGTTAAGGAATCAGGTAATATATAGTGATAGTGTAATTTCCCCTATTATAAGAGAATTGACAAAGCTATTAAGGACGTTATAAACCTACTGTAATAATTATTCAAACCAATGGAAACCATGGTGTTGGGCCTTCAAAATCGTTAACCGTACATAAAGGCATTTACAGCAGGCATAGATATGTTGTGTAGGAAATGTTCCTTCACCTTCCCATTGCCGATAACCTGAATATTAAGTTTACAAGTCAGCACATCGTTCTACTATCATCTGTCAAAATTTCTGAACTCCCCTGGATACGGAATTTTTCATTCTGTCGCTATCCCTTCTTAAAGACCTAATGAATGCAAGTACCGCAACAATAACGAGAGGAAAAGGGGGAAAAAATGGCAAGATCATTTTCTAACTAATATGCAAAATCTCTCAATTGAAAAATGTGTTTTCTTAACCAGTCATAGTTGATGTTTTACGGAGCTGTTGAACATCAAAATTTAAATTAAAGTTAATACAATGCCAAACGAAGTTGGGTATCTTGAAACGAATTATCACCTGGCAAGTAGCTTGTCAACTCTTCATTCAGACAATTTGCAAATGCATAAAACCGTTTGAGCTCAGCATAATTCTCAATAAAAATGAGTACCATTGCCATTGTAAGTGATAGAACGTGTACATCGCCAAGCATAGAATCGTTTTAAACAAACAATAACAGCAGCAGAAGTAAATCTGAAATAACCCCCAACTAATAAGTTGATGAATAGCCGTTTTGCCAAGTCGGGCATTCAAACTGCCACTTGAGACGACTGCCAGACTGGAATTTAATTTGTTTATAATTGCTATAATACTGTATCGAATGTGTAATTTCATACTTTTCAGTTATTTCCAGTTTCCTTATAATTCTATGAGCTACTAAATAGATCATACAAGTTCGAAGAATTCTCGTTGAATCGATTATCTCGTTTTATGATATATTAGAAAATGTACTCGACGCTACCCGGAATTTAAGATGCAAATATCTGATTAAAATTACATCAGGACTTACAGCGAATTCTGGAAAACTCAACTATGTTTTTACGATACGCCCGCTTACAACAAAAAATAAATAACGTGCTGCGCGGGCGTAATACACCCTAAATATACGTGCGGGACGCCCAGGGAAACGGTCTTCGTTAGCTCATACTAAAAAGTATAGTATTTAAAATTAAACTCTAGCATAATTAGAAGCTGAGACATGATCAAATTAGTGAAATGCCTAAAATTGAGGAGAGATTCGAAAATCATACTATTACGTTACTTTCAAGACACTCACATCGAAAACACTCACAACTAATTGCTCGCAGAAAAATACATAAAACCTTAATCAAAATGAAAAACTTAATCATTAATAATTAAACATTATCAGTAAGTAACTAATTCTGAACTATTAAAAAACTTCAATATATTTATATTACTTTCAGTACAATTAACTCCAAAATTATCAGTAAACTTCAGAATATTCACATAAAATATTAGCATTATATTATCAGATAACTTTACTGATACTACACTGAACATTGTTCGAACCGAAATATAATTTTAGAAAACGCTCGAAAATGTTCATTAACCACTCTGTAAATACACGTTCTGCTTCCCATGGTATTGTATGCAGATTGTGATTTCAGTTGAATGCCTAGCAACCAGCTATCAAAAAAAGAAGCGATTCGCCAGTGAAATCGAAAATTTCAATTTTTATGCTTTTGTTTCAAATTTACAGGAAATAAAAAAAAAAAATAGAATTCAAAAAATTATTACAGTGTGAGGATGAAGACATGCACTCATATTTATACCCCCCCACTGGGTTCCGGTCTAAATCGGGTGGCACTTCCCGGCCGTCCATACAGTTACCTTACACCTTTCTGGTAGGTCGGACGGTCTGGGTCTCAACTCATATTTATACCAAATTATAGAATTGTGCTTTTCGACTTTCGGAAGTGACAAAATAGAAATCAGATATCCTAAAATATGCATATTTCGCTGTATTCAAAAATAAATATGAATGAATGCTTCAAATTCGATTAAAAAATCCTTAAAAAGAAACATTCATCGATCTTTCTGATGGTGTCAAGTTGAAAAATCTGATATTTTCAATCGCTAAGAAACCAATTCATGTGAAAATCAAAATCATGCTAATTCGAATTTAAAAAAAATTCGACGAGGTCTATCGCCTCGGAAGTTCAGAAAACCCCAGTACCGAATTTCGTCGCTGTCCGAAATTTAGATTTTGCGCTACAGACAAGTATCTTCTTTTATCGTGTAAGATTTGTACATGACAAAATGTCTATTCCACTAAACGGATTTGACAGTATCTAAAATCCTAACATATAAACTGTTTGTGACATTAAATTTCGAGCTTGCAAATTTCGTGAAAGGATTGACAGGGGAGGGGAATAAACTGTAGCGACAGCCAGTCTGCCGAAATGACATAGAGTTGCATTAACAACGAACTGTATTACCAAATCCATTGCCTGCACAGGGGGTTTACTCAGGGTCTGAACACAGCCGGTCTACACACAGGCCCTGGCGCCACTGAGGAGAAATTGTCGTGACGTCACGGTAAGAGGGGAGCATTCGGAAAGAAGAGAACAAAAATCCAAGCGCGGTCAGTGTCCCTCGTGGAGTGGTTGATGGTTGCAAAACGTTTTTGAGGTTTTCGGAATGTTCTATTAGTTTTATAGCATCGTGTTTTGTGCATAATAAGTTGTTCTTATGTTTTATTTTCATTTAACTAACGTTCATGGGTGCTTTAGAGCCATTTTTTAAATAGTTTATATCTCTTAAAGTTCTCATTAATGCATCATCTGTGCCATGTGTTATTGCGAGTATCAGCGTATGCCAAGAAAAAACGTTCAATGTGTTTTTTGAAAATCTCCAGTGCAGTAAGAAGCAGCTACAAAAATGTGGAATACAATTTAGCCTAATTACAAATAAACGTGATCTGGATTTATTAATAAGTGCATGTGAAACTGTGCATTCTACTCCATCACAACTTAATTATATCGAAGCCGCAGTGAAGCTGTTGGAGAAACAGAAGCAGGTATGTTTAGAAATTGCTTCGATTTTCACAAGAACTGTTTATTCTATGCTTTAAAATATACTTATCTAGTTCTTCGTGCTATAAGGCATTTAGAAATTCAAAGAATTCAAAGGTGTTGACATTGTCTCATGTGAGAACATTAAGTAGAATTTCAAAAAAGTTAAATGTGGATTCAGATTTTTTTAATCCGTGTAATAGTTATTTAAAACGTAGGATACAATGTTTAAACGAAGACCAAAAATTTGTCTCTCTCTTAATTGATGAGATTTATGTTGATCCTAGGTATACGTTTAAATGTGGTAAAGTTACTGGTGATTGTTTCGATAGTAATGAAAAGGTAAAAACTGCCCAAGTGTTTTTGATTACATCTATGTTTTCGATTTATAAAGACGTAATAGCAATTGCCCCAGTTTCAACATTTACGGGACAAAAGCTCTATAATTTGGCATCTATGTTAATTTGCAAGTTAAAAGAACTTGATCTTAATGCATTGTCTGTTATTATTGATAACAATAATATTAATAGAAGCATATTTGCTTTTTTTAAGAAACACGATAAATTTAATGATGCTGTATATAATCCAAGTAACCCTGATATACCTCTGTATTTGATGCATGATCCTGTTCATTTATTAAAATCTATAAGAAATAATTGGTTAAATGTAAAAGACACTAAATTGCAGTACCCTGATTTCCAAAATAATGAAAACCTTAAAGAGGCAAATTCTTCTGATTTACGGAATTTATACAACTTTGAAATCATCATATCATATTAAACCTAACTTTGAGATATTTAGATACAAATCAAGAAATGGAATCATGTTGGACTTGCGTTGTTCATGAACCTTCAAAGGTAATCGAAAAAAAAGTCATTACTACCATAGCTAAAATTTTATTGAATAATTATGTTAAAAATAAAAATGAGGATGGAAAAAATAGGGGAAAAAAGATGAAAGGATATATAAAAATTTGCTTCCTAAAATATTATTTTTGTTTTTAAGTACCTGAAACGCATTTATATATATAGTAATATTTCATATTCATACGTTATTTCATCAGTTTTCTTAAAAGAACTTTCAATGTATTATCTACAATGTATTTACTTACCAGTTCTTGTTTTCAGCAGACTATTATAATTTGTTTTATTTTTTAGAAATTTTCATATTGATATCACCATACGTAACTAAGATAGAAAAGTGGAGATACTAATGCATTTTATAGAATTATTGTATATATATTATACCACACATTATACTATAATATGTTGTAAAATTGTCCATTACATCTGCGATTGTATTTTAAAGTAAGTTTGGTAATAAATTTTGCTTCGTTAAATCCTAATGAACCTATATTTATAAAAAATCAATTGAAGTGATTTTCTCATCAACATTGTGAAAATATTTCAAATTATATGTAAAAATATAATTGTCACGCAATATTTTTTTGCTATTATACATAACATATGGTTGTAGAAATCTTGATGTCATATTAATTGCATTGTTTACAGTAGTAGGAAAAAAATGAAAGCTACTTAATATTCATTAAAACTGGGTTTGTAACTGTAAAAGGATCTAGATTATATATAATTTTGTAATCATTTAGACAGAGTAGTTCTTACTTTGTGGGAGCTCCAGTAAAATAATACACCCCCCCCCCCCCCCCACATCTAAGTTTAGATAATCTTTATGAAATTAACTGTGCTAAAATTTAGGCATAGAAATGAGTAAAAGTGTAATTATTTTGAAATATTTTTTAACTCTCAATTTGCAAGTTTTCCCGAGTTAATGAGAGCTCCCCTTCTAGCGTCACGTCATGATTCTGGCGCCACGGCCTGAGTGTAGACCGGCTGCGGTCTGACCTCAAGCATCTGAAGTGGAGCAAACACAGACCTATCAGCCACCAATGCTCGAGGCTGTTCAATGAACGAGATAGTAAGGTGCCCAATCAGAGAGAAGTTGGGATCCAAGGTGTGATGTCACCTCTCCCCAGTGACTTTCAGGACTTTTTGGCCGGAGGTGAAGAATGAAATTTTAGGGGGGGTGAGCAAGTTTTTCAGTTGCCCTATATAAATATATCTAAATGCTGAGTAAATAGAAACTAGATTAACATAAAATGTCTCCGGGGGGGGGAGTCCCCCCCCGGAGGTATGCCTGAAATAAACATTGTCACCCCCCCCCCACACCAACATGGACACAAGAATTTTTTTTAGAATTGGTCAGGTCAATATCTATGTTAGATATCCACGCTTGTTTTATTAGAATGCTTATGTGTTACCTTTCAACGGCCTACGCACATTCAGCGTAAATGGAGAATCAACATCACACTGTTGCATATGATACAAAAATAAAGCCCAGTGACTTTCAGGACTTAGAGAAATATATATATATACATATATATATATCATATAAAAGCCAGTAAACAAATTCAAATAGAATTCCTATGCATATCCACAAAAATCAAAGGCACTACTCAGGAAAAGGCGCCAAGCCGCTCTATACTCCGAAGCAGAATGTAATCCAAGAAAAAGAAGAATTAAAGGAACTTGGGATAACCAAATGCTTTGCATTTAATGGTTGGGGAGGATTGCGACTCCCCCTCCCGTTTAAAGCTTCTTTTCCAGCCTAGGCAAACGCTCACGGTACCAATACAAAGCAAAGGTTGGTCCCCATTGCGTGCCAATACGAAGGCACCCGAATACGGAAGAACAAGACCAACCAAACAGAAGGAATCTGGACCAAAAGTGAATCCTGCCCAACTCGCTATCTTATATATGTTCATCTTACGCATGCGTGCAATCTTAGCAGGTACGCATAAACTTTATTTACTTGCAAATTGAAGAAGTAAACTGTCAAAATCTGCCTGATCCTTGAAAATCGATCTATAACAATCCTTTAAGAAATATAAAGGATAATGTTTATATAAAGCCTCTTTTATGATTTTTATATTGCTATTATTGCAATCTTTTTTAAGATTGCAATAATAGCAATATAAAAATCATAAAAGAGGCTTTATATAAACATTATCCTTTATATTTCTTAAAGGATTGTTATAGATCGATTTTCAAGGATCAGGCAGATTTTGACAGTTTACTTCTTCAATTTGCAAGTAAATAAAGTTTATGCGTACCTGCTAAGATTGCACGCATGCGTAAGATGAACATATATAAGATAGCGAGTTGGGCAGGATTCACTTTTGGTCCAGATTCCTTCTGTTTGGTTGGTCTTGTTCTTCCGTATTCGGGTGCCTTCGTATTGGCACGCAATGGGGACCAACCTTTGCTTTGTATTGGTACCGTGAGCGTTTGCCTAGGCTGGAAAAGCAGCTTTAAACGGGAGGGGGAGTCGCAATCCTCCCCAACCATTAAATGCAAAGCATTTGGTTATCCCAAGTTCCTTTAATTCTTCTTTTTCTTGGATTACATATATATATATATATATATATATATATATATAAATATAAAATTGTAAATCCAATGTTAGAATGTAAGTAGTAACTCATAATACACTATTCCAAAATTTTCTACAAAATACAAACAAATACAAGAAATTCAAACATAAAGAGGAAATCATAAATCGTAATGCAGGTCATAAAGACAAAGACAATCAACAAATTCTAAAGGTGAGGAATGAAAATAGGAAAACAAAAAAATCAAGCATAAAAGCTTGCACGTGCAAGAGCTTTAGGCTTAAGATAAGTTCATTTCGAAAAAATTCTTGTCAAGTCCATATATCCCTTGGAAATGAACACAAAAATGCTTGTTTCTGAAACACAAGATAGATTTTATCTATAAACTTATGTTATATGGACGACAAGCATATAGATTGGAAAAATAAAGGAAACATAAATACCTTAAAATACACTTCATTAGTACAACCATGACGAGCAAAATATGACTAAACCAATGTTGCCATATGCAGAAATGAAAAGATGTGATTTGCTGTTGCCAAAGAGAGTAATAAAAACCGTACTGCGTAAAAGCAATAAAATGAAATATTCTACAGTTAAGCCTGCAAGATAAAAAGATGAAAATATAATAAATTCAAGAGAATGTAGATGTACGGCTAAAATAAGATACTAAGGAGAGATTATGAGAATTTTAGGCTAATCGAAACTTATTAACTATACCATTTACTAAATATGCTGGATATTTATAAAATTTACTGGTAATTTTGAGGTTATTAATGTGCAAAGCATGAAATTTTTTATCTGATAATCTATAAATTCTAAAAAGTTGATTAAGTATAATATTTCTATACAATTGAATCGAGTTGCAGGAATTAAAAGGTATTAATTTATTAATATTAAATTTAAAAAAATCTTTTTTATCATATAAATTAGTAACTATCCCATTAGTAGGTTCTATAATTAGATTTAAGTCCAAATAATAATATTATTACTAATAGTAGTTTCATTAGGTATTAATTCCAAATTATCCGGATAGAAATCTATATCTATGACATAGTTATCAGTAAATACAAGACAAATCAGATCATCTACATATCTGTAAATTTTATAATCTGTTGAAGTAAAGAATTTTTCATATTGATATAGGTATAAATTAGCTAACATACTGCTACTACAGCCACCTTGTGGAACACCTGAGACTTGTAAGTATAATTTATTACCTTGAAAGAGATATAATTATTGAAAAGAACAAAATGGAGAAGCTTAGGAAAATTGCTAAATTTAGTAAGATGAGAATGATTAGTAATATAAGCATTATATAAAGCTAAAATGACATCATATAGATCAGTGATCTTAATATTATTAAATAGATCTTTAAAATCAAAAGTTTGAAATCCTATTATTTTACCAAGTGTTTTTAATTTATTTTTTAATTCTCTACTGTTATTTAGAATAATGTAGTTATCACTAGAATCTCGTAAATTAATATTTAGTACATTTAAATAATTTAGTAATAATTTACTAGCAGTAGTAGAGTATGAATTATGACCACTAGTTACTGTTCTAAATTTAATAGGATTTTTATGAAATTTAGGTATAAGCACAATATATGGAAATTTCAAAAATTTATTATTAATATCTAAATCACTATACATATTGATAATTTTCAGTTTGATACTATTAACAGAGTGTGAATCAATTTTAAATAGACTATTATTTTTTAAATAATCTAACAGATATTGAATATAGAATTTTTTACAAATAATAGCATAATTATTAGAGGCTTTATCAACATAAGTAATGACAAAAGATCTATGTAAATCATTAACAGAGTGTTTTATATTATCCATATTATATATAGATCTAGATAAAGTAATACTACAAATGGCATTTTTAATAGATCTTAAAATAGTAAATTTCCACATATTAAATGCCTCTAAAGGTTGAGCATATTTAGAAGCTAATCCATAAATAAATTTATCAAGGTTCAAATTGATTGACTTTAAGACATGTTTTAAATTATTACATGAAGGTAACCTGAATTTAGTACCAAATGACATTGTAGTTCTTAAAGATTTATCTTTAACAATGGCTAAGTTTCCAGTAACTATATGCCCCAAGTGTGGATTTATAAAATTAGCATAATTATCATCACTACAAATACATTCACCATCTACATTTGTTGAGGAATCTATGTCCACTGAGAGAGATTTTGAAATTGCATTGTAATTAAAAATGGTTCTTCCAATAGGCTTGTTATATTTAAAAGTTTTAGTAACATTCAAATCCTTTACAGGCAATACATGATGAAAATGATTAAATAAATTCTTAACGTTTATAGAATTATAAATAGGATGCTTAAAAGATATTACACAATAAGAATTAGAACAGTTATTATTAAGAAATTGATTAAGTTTTATTTTTAAATATTTTGATCTAGTAATGAGCAAATCATAGAAAATATGATTAAAATGTTGATTAGTAAGATTTAACTTTAAGAAAATAGCATAAACTGTGTTTAATTGTTTTTTCTTAACTGCAAATGCCCATGATTTAATAAATTTCCATTGAAATGTGTTGTTGAATTGTTGATATATGTAAAATATACATTTAAAATAATGTAAATAATATGAAATGAGAAACATTTTAATTGTAATTTTTCAAGGATACGAAGAGCTGAACACATAGTTATCAGGCATATCAAGAAAATACGAATTCCCAAAAGCTGCTTCTGCTCCGGACGTAGAAGGGCCATAATATAAGTGATGAGGATGCAGTAGAAAATTCCACCGATGAACAGAGACATTGCACCGATAAGATGAGGTATAATGGTTACAGGAATCTAAAAATAGAAATGATTAAAACTGATTGATTTTATTGCTCTTAAATTTACTTACATTTGTTATAATGGTGTTTCTCTCTGTAAACTAAAGCAGTAGAAATCGTGCTTTTCTTGCAAAAGTAAGAATAAGCGAATGGAACGGACAAAGTCGTACACCATTGCCTAATTAATAGAAATCAGAATTAGTAATTTCACGAAACGTGTACGAGATGTTCCAGAATTCATGTTCAGTGATTTTTCCCTACTTGATATTTTATCTTGGTTGATCGCAGATCCATATTTCCAATTAGAAATAACTGAAGTGTGTCTCAATTCGAACCGCTTATACCAAAATCCATTTTAAGTATTTTTTTTTTTAATTGAAAATTTAAAAAATCTGTATCATTGATCCAAATTATCACAATTATAGCATGTTATCCTTAAAATCTTTTGATTGCTACCAAGTTTGACAATGTATCCTCGAGGAGGGGAAGGTTACCCCTACTCCGAGGGGGCTGATGATGTCACGAACACAAAAATTGTATCGCGGCTATTTTTCACTACAATGATTGAAACCGTTACGTTTCGTGATCAATGAGCCATAAATAACCCCTTCTATGCATAATTATGTCAAATTCTATCCTATACTGCCATGTTAAAATATAAAATTTCGAAGTTTTCGCTCGAATTTCAAAAAGTCTTATCTAGTTCTGATTTTTCGTTAACAAAGCTGGATAAAAAGTTCCGTGAAAATCCCTTAATATTTGTGACAGATATCGTGTTCTCAAGAAATCGACCACAAACAGACGACAGGCGGACATCTCTCTAAAAATAGTCGAAACGTGTTCAGGAGATCCTAAAATATGTATTGCCATCAAAATATTGCAATCAAAAATTTTCGTGAAAACAATGCTTTCTCTATACTATAATCTATGTTATGAGAATGTAAAAATCATCAAAGAATAGTAGCATTATGTTGTAAAGAGCAAAGGGGTGGTATTAGCAAGAAACATGAGATCTAAATTTTTATACGTACCCTAGAGAAAAAAATTCGGTTAGAACAAGTTGCGCCTCGAGTTCATTACTACAATAAAACCGATCCCACCTTTCTATCTTAAAACTCGCATAGATATTAGAATTATTATTTGCGAAATATTGAACATTTAACACTTGAGGAAAGTTTGTTAGGCCACTGAACAGTTCCTTTCACCTAGGGTCGACTGCAAATAGTGATAGTTTTATCGAAATATCTTGATTTTCTACTATTATGAATTCCATTGAAATATCGATATTTCTGCTTATAGATTTGCTCTAATATCCGGTTAATCAACAGTCAATTTGGTTAATCGGATACAGAAATTTATACAGCCTTACGTTGACGAATACAGTAGAATAGTACAATGACTTACAGTAAAAATAGTTAATTAGGAACAGTTTTTAATTGTAAACAGAAAAAATATTGAATATTGAAAGATATTGTCTAACATGACGAGAAATTAGAGATGTCAGCATACCTGGAACTCTAAACAAGAGACCTGGGTGTTTATTCCCGGTTCTAGTTCATTGTGATTTTTATACAAATATGCACTCCTAAACAGGAAGAAACAACATTTTGGGAATTTATAATCAGGAAATGAAACTTAGAAGTCCAATATTTGAACAAGGCTTACCCACTGTTCGCTACTTCGCTGAAAGTCGAGCGGAAAAGCTCCAACGATCAGCATGCCCAAAATTCCTGCATGGCCAGGAATGAGGGTGACTTTATTGAGCAGGGACGCGGTGTGCCGTACCCATGGATCTTCGAGTCTTTTCTTCTGGATTCTAATACCCATATGAAACAAATTAAGACCAATAAAAGCTGCAAATGAAAAAAATAAGTTAAATAAATGTAAAAGAAATAGCTTTAAGCATACAAACTAGATGCACAGTTTTCTTATACAAAGAAGGATAATGTTTCTCTGTTAAGAAATTTTTCTTCTTAAAGAATGCACGTTTTGGTTGATGAATTACACTGTATTTCAATGGGCGCCAACGGCCGTACCGTGCTGAAAACACCGGTTCTCGTTAGATCACCGAAGTCAAGCAGCATCGGGCGCGGTTAGTACTTGGTGGGTGACCACCTCGGAACACCGCGTGCTGTTGGCCATCTCGGGTGCGGTATCCCCGTGGTTTGCGCGCTAGATTTGCACGCTACCACAAATGCCGCCGTGTTCATGCGGAGTACGATCACGTTAAACATGTGGGTCCGTAAGTCCTTCCGAGAGGTTGGTGGTAGGGGAAGGAGGGTACGGTCCCTGTGGATGCCTCCCCCACTGGGTTCCGGTCTAAATTGGGTGGCACTTCCCGGCCGTCCATACAGTTACCTTACACCTTTCTGGTAGGTCGGACGGTCTGGGTCTCAACAACAACAACTGTATTTCAATGATCTCAGGTTCTGTTACTAACCCTTTTTCTCACTTATTTAAAATTCAATTGTAACGTATTTCGTTTAAAATGAATAATATACTATTTCTCATTACGTTGCTGCACATCCTAACAGATTAAGGGTAATTTCTAAGGACTTATATATATATATATATATATATATATATATATATATATATATATATATATATATATATATATATATATATATATATATATATATATATATATATATATGTATATATATGTATGTATATGTATATATATATATATATATATATATATATATATATATATATATATATATATATATATATTATAATTCCTTCTCTCTCTCTCTCTCTATATATATATATATAGAGAGAGAGAGAGAGAGAGAGAGCGTGTATGTACATTTGTCATTATAAAGAATGATTAATGCATATTCTTTTACAAATTCTTTTATATAATGTATTGATCCTTTGTCTGTTATCGAATTTGTATTTTAATAATTGAATGTGACCATGAAAATATGTTTTTCTACAGAGTACTTTTTATAGAGATTCCAAGTTGAACTTTTAGTGCTGCCATCTACTGGTCTATTTAAAAGACTACTAAGTATAAAAACACTTTATGTTTTCGTAGATCATTCAGTTCATATTAAAGAATTTAAACAGCTTTAGAAAATAATTGCTATGCAGATCAATAATGAAGCAAAGAACAGCATATGACTGAAATGAAATTTAAAAGATTAGTATGAAGCAAAAAGTAACTTATGTTCTACAAAAATATTTTATTTCGAACCATTAAGACTTTTGCTTCAGATTTAACAAATAATTCATTTAGTAGAATCTCAATCCTATTGAATATTTTCAAAGTTCCTTTATGAATTAATGAAGGCGTACCAATATGGAGCGGGGCGGAACATTACCTCCGGTAGCACAATTGCTTTGCTGCTAATAAAACGTCAACAAACTTTTAGAGTTTTCTTAGCTAGTTTTATAGTTTTGCTGTTTCATTAAAGATTCCAACTGGATTAAATAAAAACATTAAGCTCCTTTAAATAAGTAATTTTTAAGCATTTGAAATTATCTAATGTTTATCATGTATATTTTTGCATTTACCTAATGTAGTTAATTACCATTCATAAAAGATTTCTTTTTCAGTAAATATATTATAATAAAAGACATACAGAATTAAAACAAATGGTTTGAGTTTGTGATTTTTTTTTTTTTTTTTAACTGTTCTCTGCAACATCTGAAAGTTTGAGATGTAAAATGTGTTTTTATTTACGTATCGCGAAAGTGAAATTCACTGTTTTTATTTATACCTTATAATATATATAAAAATATATATTGCAGACAATTATAGTACTAAATATTGTCCTTGCAATCTCTATTTTTGTTAAATTAGTTGTTTAATAATTTGTCTGATTATCAAGAAAAATTTCTTTTTAAAATAAAAATTTTAACTCATTAAAAACGTTATTCTTATGAAAAATTACAGAATTATTATTATTATTATTATTGTAAGCCTCTTGCCCTATTTAATGCAGTTCTCTCTTGAGTTAGTATCATTTGTGGTGGTACATAAATTCAAATACTTTTATTTTTGATTTTCTATTCGTGATTTGATTTTCTATTCACCATTTGTGTTACAAAATGTTAAACGATCTGGGCATCACTCATCTGTTCTGTTGCCATCGTATTAATTTGCTCAATCTAGTAATTAATATTATTAGATCGTTTACAATATTAAATTCTAAGTTATAGCTGATGCTTGATGAGAATATCCGATAATTGCAATGGCAGAAAGGAAATTTAATTTCTATGGTGGTGCCATCTGTTGTGCACTTGTCACACTATTTTTTTTAGGACCGCCTCGTGGTGAAACTTTTGACCAATATTCATATTTTTTTAACGCAGATAATAAAGATCGACAAAACTTAAACTTGCCGTTAATGCTAAATGAAATTCGCTAGATAAACAAAGTGTACACTAAGTCAATCGCATCATCGTCAGTAATGGTTCGTCATTGGTCGAATCGGAGTGGGAATTGTGCTATTTATCCGCTCGTGCTTGATCAACTCGAACCATTTTCTGTCTGAGGCATCGTGCGCCTCTGCGGCGGTTACATGTGCCTCCGCTGATCCACTGTTTCCAACACCGATCATTTACCATATTGCTCCGACGAAGATGGCGACTGACGTCTTTTGGACCAACCAACTTTTCTTAGGCCTATAATGCGACCCCTCTCCAAATCCGACAATTGTTCGTAGAGCCGTTGAGTATATCTCAAAGGCATCTTTGTACACAATTTGCAGTATCAAAGCAGAAAATTCAGTTCCAATTAATTAATTGCCCATGAGTGAGAACACCGGTCGTTTTAAATACTGCACGATGGGTCGTTCTCATGAACGTTGCATGAGCCCTATAACATCATTTGCGCTGACAACGACATGCCGATATTCAATAGCTCCTTCATTTTTTTTTTTTTTTTTTTTAAGGAACAGAGTGTAAAAGCTAGATGATCGGGTCAATCCCGAGACTTTTCTTGCGAAATCATTGGACGTTCAACGTATAAGCCAAACTACATAAATTTTTAAAAAATAATTTTCTACATTCACATCCACATAATATACCACCCAAATTTGGTCCAAATCGTTGTAGCGATCTTTTGATTAAGACGGTTCACTTATTTTGACCAAAGTCTCATATATTTTTCGGATGCAGTATATCACCCAAAGTCGATCCAATTCGCTTTTGCGATTATCGAGATCCGACCGTATAATTTTACCCCACCAATATATTTTTAAGAAAAACTCGACTTGTAAATAAATCACGATCACCATACTCTTTTTAAGCTACATTGGTAAAAGTAAAACGTTTGATTCATATACTGCTAAAAACATATCTATCAAGAAAAGTGGTACAAGTAACAAATCATTATCATCATACTTTCCTCTAGCTCTACGCGTGATGAAAGTAAAAGCATAATAAGGAGTCCCCACATTAAGCATTATTTAATGCCGCATAATAGAGTCGCTGCTGTCCGTCTCCCTATCCTCTTCTTGGTTTCGTATATTCCGCTAATGAGCAAAATCTTTGGAATATTTTTGACATCGTATACTGTAAATAATACAGAAAATTTTTATGTAGATAGCATATGATTTTCCCTACAGACTCAATATTTTTCTTTCATAATCCATTACATTGAGCTTAATTGCAAAAATACCATGGCTAATTATTTGAAATGACACTGATTTCGCAGTTTTATTTAATTTTCCGTTTCAGTTGTTGATTGGACGGATTTTCAAATAGGCACCTGGGCAAAACGCGAAAAACTAAAATATCTCGAGAACGGATAGTTCTAGAGGGTTGGTGTTATTATTTCTTCGTCAAAAATTAAGTATAAAACAGGCATTTAATGGATACATTTGAGCATATGTAGTCTTTTATTTTAGATTTTAACAATTTTTGCGTGCCATTTCGCAAAAAAAGGCAGGTTCTTTTCTTCGGAATCGTACCCATATCTTATCAGTATTAGGGTGAACCACGTGTGACTTATCTACCAAATTTTGTGAAATTTGGATAATTGGTTTTTCAGCTAGAGTGAGTACATAATACGTATGAGTTTTGAAAGCCGTTTCGCAAAAAAAAAAAAAAAAAAAAAAAAAAAAAAAAAAAAAAAAAGCTGCTTCTTTTCATCCAAATTGTACCAAAATCTAATTAGCACCAGGATATCCCACAAGTGGTTTATCTACCAAATTTTGTGAAATTTGATCATTCAGCTAGAGTGGATACATGCACACACACACACACAGAGAGAGAGAAAGAGAGAGAGATCACGCTAAAAATAGTTTTTTCGAGTTCCAGTGTGCTTGAAACGTATAGATCTGCCAAAACCGAGTCAAGTTCCGATTTTCGACACGATTCCAATACTTTCCCTATACATTACCGTGTATTGTAGGGAAAGTAAAAAATGATAGATTTGTGGGAAAATATTCATAAAATGAAATATGTCTATTTAAAAAAAAAAAGCAACTGCTTGCTCTCATGTCAATTTATTGTGAGAGGGGCTTCTTAAAGTTCAAGGGCCACCTGAGAGCTATATATACCAGATCACACCGACACTGGTGCTACAGGTGTCAAAAGCAGAAGTCTGCTTTTGCTCGTACCCAGGCCCGGATATGACCAGCGAAATCCCTGGAGATTTCCCGGTGGTCCGGACCCTTTGGATTTCATTTTTTATTTTATCGATATTATGCACGGTAGGCAGATCTCAGATCTCGTATTTGAGAACATCGGCGGTTCTATTTTATTTAATTGTTTGGGGTGGATTTTGTTGTTGAGTGTTGTATATTTGAGATATATGAGTGGTCCCTTATTATTTTGATTATTATTTTAAATTTGATTATGTATTTATATATTTTGCGGAATGGAGAACATATATTGACCGACCGTCCAAACAGATGTCTTACACTTTCGGCTAGGTCGAACGGTCTGAGTCGAAGAAGAAGAGGGCCTCGTATCCGGATGACCCGAGTTCGATTCCCCGCTCTGCCCAAACTGCCCCCGTGTTCACGCGGAGTACAAGCACGTTAAATATATGGATCCGTAAGTCCTTCCGAGAAGATGGTAGTAGGGAAGGAGGGTACGGTCCCTGTGGATGCCCCCTTACTGGTGGCACTTCCCAGCCGTCCAAATAAACACCTTACACCTTTGGGTAGGTCCGGCAGTCTAGGTCGAAGAAGAAGAAGGCCTCGTATCCGGGCCTACTTTTAATTGCGGTAAGAAAATGGATCATTTAAAAGCTTATGGCTAAATAGCCGACTATTTAAAATGAGTGCATATTTCAAAACATATTAAGAAATATCACCAAGGAAAAGTATACTTACCTAAAAGGGATGATAAGATCAAAAGTAAATTAAATATTCCACTTTGCGGTGGACTTCCGGCCACTTGACTGCAAAAGAAAAAGAAAATAGCTAATCAATAACAAAAATACAGGAGAAATTGAAAGTGGTAAAAGTGAATTAGTATACTGCCGACAGATGACGTATAATTTAAATACAGACCTTGAACTTTCTCGTCGAACAGAAATATCGTTTATCAAGTGAATACTTTTACCATGTACTTCCTCAATGCAAAAAGTAGAACAAATTAGATGTTCTGATCTAGATATAGATAAATGTTTTCAGGCATTGTTATGTGACCTTAACCTTAAAGCAACTAGTTTAAAATTTTGCATTTGAGCTACTGTTCATGAAGAGTAGATAGAAATATGTTTTCTAGGTGGGGATTGGACAAGGTTCAATTAGATTTATTGGCAGCAGTGAATTGGTGAACAGATATAGAGTAGGCAGTTCTGTAGCGAAATGAAGCAGCGTACCCAGATGATGGTCAAATGAACTTCTTAAATATTTTGAATTACTATAAAGTGGTACTACCATAATGGATAGAAAATATGCATTTAATATTTCGGTACTATTTGTCTTCAGTCACCAATGTACATATTTTCTTTAATTTCAATTTAACATCATTAATTTTTTCATCATTTCATTAGCATTCAGCATTCACTTCATTCATTCATTCACTCATCCATTCAATGGTGGTAAAAATTTTTGCCACCAAAGATCTCAGGATCAGATGATTACTTATTTGGATTTAGGATCAAATTCTGGGGGAGTATGGGGGGTCGAGTTCACCAAGAATTTCCACTTCCAGTTCATTTTCCATGTCAGGTTCAAATTTTTTGAATTTACTTGAAACATCAAATTATAAAGATTGGCTAAAGATAGAATTTAGATAATAAATGATATATTGGATATATAGATAATAAATGATATACAGTGATCTCTCGTTATGACGGACAATCAAGGGCCAACTTTTATTATACATATTAGCGAGAGTCCATTATAGCAGGAGTCCATAAATGTGACGTAATATATTAATGAAATAGTAAACTAGTAATGAATGTTTGTTATCCCTCAATTGTATGTAACATATTAGGTACATTGAAAAATACAACCTTAAAACAAAAAATCTGATGTGGGCAGCACATGACTTCCGCTGCAGACTTATGTACACATTCTCTTTATTTTAATTAAATTTAATTCACTATTAATTCAATTTTCGTTCTCATTTGGTAACTGGACTCATTTTCAAAGGTGACGTAGAGAAAAAACGAAAAAACAAAAATATCTCGAGAACGGCTAGTCCTAATGTAATGGGGTTGCTCTTATTCTTTTCTTCGTTAAAAATTACGTATAAAACAAGCATTTAATGGATATATTTCAGCATACGTAGTTTTTTATTTTAGATTTTGTCGATTTTTGCGGGCCATTTTGCAAAAAAAGGCAGGTTATTTTTTTCGAATCGTACCAAAATCTAATCAGCACCAAGGTGTCCTACAAGTAACTTATCTACCAAATTCTGTAGCATTCGGTCCATTAGATTTTCAGCTAGAGTGGATACAAGCTTTTGCGGGCCATTTCGCAAAAAAAAGGGCGGGTTCTTTTATCCCGAATCGTACCTAAAACTAATCAGCACCAGATTCGCCCACAAGTGACTTACTTACCAAATTTTATGAAATTCGGTCAATTACTTTTTTAGTTAGAGTGGATACAAAATCTGCACAGACACACAGACAGACACACAGACACACACACACAGACGTCACGCTAAAAATAGTGTTCTCGTATTCTAGAGGTCTCGAAACGTGTAGATCCGTCGAAAACTCGAGTTACGATTTTCGGCATGATTCCAATACTTTCCCTATACATTACAATGTATTGCAGGGAAAGTAAAAATCTGATGTGGGCAGCACATGACTTTCCCTGCAGCCTTATATTCACGTTCTATTTATTTAAATTAAATTTAATTCACTTTTAATTAAATTTTCGTTCTTATTTGAAAACTGAACTTATTTTCAAAAATGGTGTTGGAAAAATACGAAAAACTATAATATCTCGAGAACGGCTAGTCCTAGTGTAGTCGGGTTGGTCTTATTCTTTTCTTCGCTAAAAATTACGTATTAAACAAGCATTTAATGGCTATATTTGAACATACGTAGTTCTTAAGTTTAGATTTTGATGATTTTTGGGGGCCATTTTGCAAAAAAAGGCAGGTTATTTTTTTCCGAATTATACCAAAATCTAATCAGCACCAGGGTGGCCTACAAACGACTTATCTACCAAATTTTGTGAAATTCGGTCCATTAGTTTTTCAGTTAGAGTGGATACAAGCTTTTGCCGGCCATTTCGCAAAAAAAGGTGGGTTCTTTTAACCCGAGTCATACCCAAAACTAATCAGCACCAGATTCGTGCACAAGTGACCAAATTTTATGAAATTCGGTCAATTTGTTTTTTAGTTAGAATGGATACAAGATCTGCACAGACAGACACACAGACACACACACAGACGTCACGCTAAAAATAGCTTTTTCGTATTCTAGAGGTCTCAAAACGTGTAGATCCGTCGAAAACTCGAGTTGCGATTTTCGATATGATTCCAATACTTTCCCTATACATTACCATGTATTGCATGGAAAGTAAAAAGGCAGAAAATTTTAATTTAAAATTTTTAATATATATATAATGAGGTAAAAATGAAAAAATATTAACATTCAAAGCATAAGCAAAATGTAGTTGTACGTATTACTATTTTTAAAATGAAGTAATCTTTATTTGTTTTTTCTGGGTACACAATGTTCTTTTTATGTCATTCCCAATTTTAGTCAATTGCTTAAAAGTATGTTCTGGAACATCTTTTACTGATTGAAAAATTAAATAAATTTTATCTATCTTAACGAATGAACGAACGTATTAAGCGATGTTTATAATATGCAACGTCCATAGACCTTAACCGGGGAATCCGTATTTGTACGGAATAAAGAGAAAACCGTCTTAACGAGAGTCCGCTGTATATAGTATATATATGTGGATCTAATATATAGAGCTTAGATAATGAATGACATGGATTCAGCATCAAATTCCGAAGGAAGTAAAGGGACTCGCTAGGGACTTCCGGTTCTTGTGATGTTACTTCCAATTCAAAAATTTGCATTTTCTTTGGAACTTTTATTTCTCCGGATCTGCTATAGATAGATCTATCTGCTTAGATGATGACGGGTATGAATTCAGCATCATATTTCGGAGGAGAATGGGCCGGGGGAGAGGTGGTCACTAAGGATTTCCACCTCCGGTTAAAGAAAATTCTCAAAACATTCATTTGGCAAGATTGGCTATAGATAGATATTAGAGGATGACTGATATATTTAGATTCAGTATTGAATTCCAAGGGGGATAGGGGCTAACTAAAGATTTCGGTAATTGTTATAGTCGATAACTGTTATATTGTTCGATAATCGTTTCGATAATTTTTATGACTGTACGAAATAAATATGCAAAACAAAATTCAAATGCTCGATAGTTACGTCAAAAATAAAGTATATGCAAGATTTGCCACCATATGAAGGTTCCTTCATAAATTTATTGTTGTTATTTTTTACCGTGAGACCAGCTGAGCATTCAGTAAAATATATTTTCAGCTTATCAAAGCTTAATAATTACTTCGTTATAAAATATACCTATTAGGCACGCATCTTATACCAATTTCAGAGCCACAGAATGAATGAGTTTTATCTCCAAACTTATTTATTCTCAGTACAATGGAATGGAATTCGTTACAAATCCAGAAATTATTCTGAAATACAAAATGGTTGCATTAGATGATTTGGGCGCTCTACGCTTGTTTTATGCACACTTTGAAATAAAATAAGTTATGCATTAGAGACATTTCATTATAAACTCGGCTTATGATCATTTCTATGATTTATACCATTAGCTAAGAATTTGTATTAATTAATGCCAATTAATGTATATAAATTACTATAGTATTAATTATTATAGTTCCAATTATTATAGCATCAACTAATTTTTCATTTAATTACTATTATATATTGACCAACATGAATAATTTAGGATTTTAATAATATACGATATTTAATAAAATATTTGGTAATATAGTGTAATATTGAGTGTGCTATCAAATGTTATTTAAAACTCGATGATTGTTACACTTATTGGGGACCATTCCCAAAGTGTCGAAAATGTTGCTCGTAAATATAAAATAATAAATAGATGAATGAAACATAATAAATATGAAGTTAGGAGTTTTGTCAGTTTTTGTAACGTTTTTTGCATTTTATAATTGTATTTGTTAGGTAGAAAACATCAATTTTTCACGGACAGTCAAAATTCGATATCCAGAGTCATTTTTGGCACATCCTGGGATAAATGAGACCGATGCCTTTAGTTTAAAATGAATTGTGAACCACTACAGACACCCAGCCATGTAGGAGGTCACCCATTTCATGCGGGGATCGGACCCAATACACTTAAAACAACTGTCAACCGTCAATGCGGACTTCGAAATTTTTCGGATCTAGGAAATTTCGGTGTCCAATAGCGTTCAGTGTCTGTCTTAGCCACCTAAATTTAGGGAGCTATATCCTACTCCATTGAGATCAGCATGGGCGGAACTAGGGAGGAGGCATATGCATAAACGCATATAGGGGAAGGAAAGGGGGGCACTTCCCCTTCATGGACATTCAAAGCCTCAAAGGTGGACATCAAGCTAAATATGTTGAACATGAAAAAATGACATATTCCCCAAAATATCCTTGAGTTTGCCACACCAGGACAAGGTTTTATGGGCACACGAATAATGGGGACACGAGGCACAGATTTTGTGAAAAAGGGGGAGAAAAACTCTGGCTTTGCCAATGGGTAGAACAAATCCTAACTCTGCTAAGAATAATTAAAGTTTAATAATTTCTTTGAAATTTCAGTATATAAATATTGTATTAAAAAACCTAAAATTGATATTACAAACAAAACATAGAAGATTTAAACAAAAATCTATACGTTTTAAAAAAAAATATCATTTATAATGCATTGATTAACACATGACAATTTTTTCTTAATAAAAAGGCATGCAAATATATAATAATATCGTACTAAATCAAACACAAAATCAATAATGAAATAGCAAATTTTAGGCAAAATGTTTTACTTTTACTACACTGTTATTGTAAGAAGACTTTGGATGTTTTTTGAAAACTATCTACGATTAAAATAACATCGAACACCTTAACTAACTCACTGTTGTTTAAAAAAACAACGACTGTCTATGCGTAACACTGAAACAAAAGGTGAAAGAGATAGAGCATTGCACACTGGCGGAACTAGACTATCAGAACCGAATTCGCTCTTTTTGCAGAATTTAATTTTTAGACGCACCTATAATAGTTTTTAAGGATTTTCTCGGTCAATTTTGGGCCTTTTTTCATCATTTTTTTTTTATCTTCATGAAAGTTTTCGGTGAATCCGAATATGTAATGATCAATGAGGGTTGCCATTGAAGATTTCGGAGTTAGTGCCAAAATATATATGAAGATGACCCCTTGTGTAACTTTTAAATGTGATATAAATTGTGAAATTGCGGTCGGGTTTTGTTTTTTTCTCACTTAGACGGTTGTCATAGGAATTGGGGTATCGGATCAGAAATCTAGATTAAATTTGAAAGAAGAATTTATTTACCACAGTATGAGTGCCATGGAAGAAAAAGCTAGAAGCGTATTACTAGAAATTGAAAAATTAGAAATTGAATTATTGTAACGCTACAAATTGAAATAATAAAAAAAATAAATGCAAGCGAAAATGCCATTAAATAAGTACTGATGTAGCTGGAATACTAATGCGAAAATTGTAAACATTAATCTAGAAACTGGCATTGTTAATGAAAATGTTTGTAATACTAATGTAACTTTTAAAATATATGTTAATCCGGAAATAATATTGGTAGTTCTGCATTATTATATTCAAGTATCATATAGTTAGTTTCAATAATAACTGCAAACTTTAACGGTCAGCTCTAAATGTTCGGCGTAATCAATAAAATCAACCATACCGAATGTGAAATTATGTATACACTTTGAAGTATTCGTGTATAAAAACATTATTTCTAGTATTTTCACAAAAAAAGCAACAAAGTGCTAGATTTCAAAATGTTTGTCAAAATTTAGAAAGTCAGATTCCTCTGGTGGAAAAAGACAAGAAAGTCCTCTCTACGAAGAGGAGGTTAGCGCCTTCGTAGAGAGGACTTTCACTGGAAAAGAATTCAAGAAAGTGGACCTCTTGAATTCTCAGATATAACACATACTACCAATTGCCCAAAATACATAGAAAAAGCTCCATTTTGTATATAATTTAAAATACTTTTTGAGGCTGAAAATTCAACTCATGATATCAATGCAAATTTCTTCAGATACGGAATACTTAAGTTACATATGATATAATTTTGGTATTACAATTTTAGATTCTTTCGCAGTATCCGAACTGAACTATGGGAACTGACCAAGTTAACCAAGTCTGTCAATTACCCCAGGTATTGATTTCTTGCTTGGAAATTTGCTATCTCCAATATGAAATTGAAGAACTCAGATACATTTTAAGTTTTTATTTATACACCTGAAAACAGAAAGCAAATTTGGTACTTAGATCTGAGACATAAGACTCGTGAATAAGATTTTCAGTAGTTATTACTGACGCACTTCCCTCTGGTTTACTTTCCTTTAGAATATACGAGTACATAATCAGAAGCATTAATTTGTCAAAGCGTGAAATAGAGATCTGCAATATACTGAACTTACCTTACAAAAGGTAAAAATGGACTAAGATTTCCTCTTCCTAAGATTATGAAGTATGGCACAAATATAGATCCTAACATAGCAAAACACATTACCATAGGAAGCCAGCTACCTCCAATAAATTTGTACTCTGTTAGCGCCTTCGTAGAGAGGACTTTCACTGGAAAAGAAAAAGAAAGCATAAATCACCGAAATAAACTACTAAATTATTTATACACTGCAAATAATTAATATTATATTCGGAAATATTGATCTGTGCACAGAAATGAGAAAGTTTAGAATATATGTGTATTTATTTTAGTCTATACTGTAATAAGCATGATTATAAAACATACTTTTAAAGAAAAGCCGATGAATTGAGCAAGACAGCAACGATTTATCTTGCACATACCAAAATATTTACCTAACTACTGAGCCTCAGGGCTAATCGATTTCAAATTTGTTCAATAGATACGAACGCCTTATTGTTTCTTGACTTGAATAATGTCCTTCTTGGACTACAAAAAATTAATAACGAAACTGTGGTGGGCCTGATTGAAAAGTATTTTTAAGGACATATATTTCCTATAACCATTTATTGCAATACCACTTATTTTTAAAGCACATTCCAAAACGTGGCCCTGGCTTTGCTTAAGATTGAAGACCAAACCTTTCTCTTACAGATGGTATCTAGTACAAGACAGTTTCATTCAGTATAACGTTGAGACTCTTATTAGCTTCTTTCATTCTGATCGTAAATCCTAAGGTTCCAATTTCTTAAAGCCTGCTTAAAAACTTTTATAGTGCACTTTGTAGGAATTGACGGGCGATTTATCATAAACAACAAAATAAATTGTAAAAGTTCACTTTTTGTATTAAACTGACTTATTTTATTGAAATACTCGTATGTTTATATCATGTGCTTACAATAAGACATATTTAAATGCAATAAGATAAAGTCACTAAGTCAAAAAAGGCACTAAGTCAAAAAATATAGTTTTGGGATAAATGGATTTTAGGACTTCGATGTCTCTAAAAAATTTAATTTTGCATTGAAATTTATTTTTATTTTCTTTAAATTGTATTTTTTATTATTTCGCATTTTTGCTACTCTACCTATGAAAATACGCCCAGTTACCAAAAGGAAATGAAAATTAAACTAAAAGTGCAAATTCGGTGTCATTTCAAATAATTATGTGTGTGTTATTTTGTGCAATTAAACTCCATTTAAGAAATTAATTAAGAAATAAAGAGAAAATGATTTTAAGCCTGTAGTGAAAGTCATGTGCTGCCCACATCAGATTTTTTTTTGTAATCTTTCCTGACCAAGCCTGAAGCATTCACTAAAACACATAATATCAAACAAGCGTGAAATCTGTTACATAAGGATCATAAAATACATAATTCTACACTCCACACTTATTTATAATGCCAGTTATCCATTTGTTCCATCAAAGCCGCTTAAGTTTGAACGAATTATTTTTATGCTGAATAAAGCTTCAGTCAGTTTACCGGGCCACATTCAAAATATAGCGAATATTCGCATTTAAACAATTCAGTATCAAATGGTATCCATTCAGTGTCAAATGGTATAAATCCTTTTCCCCAAATATAGCTGATATATGATAAAGTAATAAAATCTGCTTTTGGTAATTTAAATATTTTCTTTAGATTCCAATATGATGTGCTTCATGGGTTTGACCTGCATCATTGAAAGACATCTGTGAGTAGGAAATCCATTGTTCACCTCAGGAAATTGTATAAAGTTAAATACAGTTGAGTGATTTTAAAATCACTCTAAATTGCATTCAAGGACATATTATATCTACACGAGTAGGTATAAAAAAAAATTCTTCATACGCCTAAAAATAGTTTTTGTATTTCCTCTTTAATGTTGCACAACAAGATGAACGGTTTTGTCACCTAATGTTAAACATGCGTCATATAAAAAATCTGGCGTGATAAAAGAATTGATAACTTTGAGAGTATTTATTTTTATGGTTTTTGTTTTTCATTTTAGATCCAAAGCGTAAATATCTTGAGAATGGCGCATGTTACGTCCAATAAATGATACCAATTGCATTTAAATAAACAATTATATCTATTTCTGTATCAATATAATTACCAATATATTATCAATATAATTTTCAGTATAATTATCAATATATATTTCTGTATCATTATGTTATCAATATAATTATCTTTTTTGTAACTGCTTTTACATATTCGAAAAAGTGAGGTTTCTACCCCAGATCCCCCTCCCCCCAAATTAATTAGTCTCTTATCCTCATCCATTGATAGAAATGTGCCAAATTGCATTCGTTTTGCTCAATTTGTTCTAGAGGTATTTATTCTCTCCATAGACTCAAAGACAGACGCACACAGACAGGTACTCCGACATTATGTAAAAATGGTTCATTCTTATTCAGGAAGGGTCAAAACGTCTCATTCCGTCTAAATTCGAATTTAACGTAGAAAGTAGAGTCTACACAAGTGGAGGATTTGGTTTTGCGATTGGGGGAGGGGGAAAGTATCACGCCCGTTGTGCAGGTGCTCACGGATTACATGCAATTATCACTGTTATTTATAGGAATAAAATTTATTTATTTTGTTATAACTATCCTACTTTACCTCCTGAGCAACGGCGGGTACATTCTAGTTCGGTAAATATTTATTTACCGAATTCTTTCGCGCTGCTCAGGTTAAAATCAGGTATTCGTATGATGCAATATAAAGGGGTATTAGTTTTACATCAAAAGATATTTTAATTTTATAAGGTAGATGTGCTCAATTTCACCAGTTTTCTTTTTCTACCCAGACCGTCAAACCTTCCTGAAAGTGTAAGGTACCTGTTTGAAGGGCCGGGAAGTGCTATCCAATTTAGACCGGAACACATTGGGGGAGGCATAAACAGGACCGCGCTCTCCTTCCCCTACCACTAACCTTTCGGAAAAGCGTACGGATCCATATATTTAACGTACCCGTACTCGTTATAATTTTTATAAATATCTATTTAGTGAATTTTCCAAATGCGCCATATAACATATCTGAGTAATTGCCACCTGGAATAAATGAATGCCTAAAAATTGGTTTTTGACTAGTCTCGAACAAAAAATAATACAACTGGCGAAATTCTCCTACACGATGCATACAACTTCGCCATGATGTTCTGAAATTGCGTACAAGGTTCATTGCAAATGTACAACCATGTTATGCTCTACAGGAAAGCTGAATCTCAGTTTCATTGACTTCGCAATTGAAGAAGACAGATGAAAATATGCACTCATAGCCATAAAAATTTCCGCACCAAGAAGTAATTGTGGGATTGTAACGAAACTTGGCATGAAGGTACGCGTCAGGCAGATATGCAAAAGATTAGAAATGCAGCGTGATTGCGATTTGTGTAATGCTACCAGAGGGCGTTGAACTTCGTTCTCCCTGGCGCGGAAAAAAGATACGCAGAGGCTTTTTGCCTGTACTTAATCTGTTGCAGACGGACGCTTTCTCATTAGGGATGCCGTTACGCCGCCATCAAAGACAATATGTATGATCAGCTGTCAGAGTTCGAGAGGGGAAGAATCATCGAGATGATGGAAGCCGGGTGGTCAGCTCAGCAGTAGCCCGCCACCTAGGCCGTTCTGACTTTACTGTGAGGTGGTGTTGGGACAGTGGACGAGAGATAGGTCGCATACACGACAGGCAGGCTCAGGATGTTCTCGGCAGACCAATAGCCGAGAAGACTGTCACATCACCCGACACGCAAGCACAGCGCCAACTGCATCGTTGTCCACTCTCCGGACACAGGCAGCATCTTCACTACGGGGCCCCGTGTTTGTCCGTACCATCGCGAGGCGCCTGACTGAAGGACATTTGGTATCGCGGCGCCCATTATGTGTGCTGCCAATGACATCCACCCATCATCGCCTCCGTTTGGAGTGGTGTCACGCTCGACTGGATTGGACCGCAAACGAATGGAACCAGGTCGTCTTCAGCGACGAATCGAGATTCAATTTGGGCAGTGATGGCAACCGTGTACATGTGTGGTGGCCCCGTGGTGAATGCCTCAATCCTGCTTCCGCTTTACAGCGGCACACTGCTCCCACAGCTGGTGTGATGGTATGGCATGCCATCACATACGACACCCATCACCTCTAATATTAATCCATGGAACCATGACAGCCCAGCGGTACGTTCGTGACATCCTTCAATCACATGTGTTGCCACTCATGGCAAGGCTCCCAGGAGGCATTTTTCAACAGGACAAAAGTCAGCTATACACAGCAAGGGTGTCACAGACATGCCTCCGCCACATTACCACCCTTCCCTGACCTGCCCGATCCCCCAGATTTGTCACCAATCGAGCATGTCTGGGATCACTTGGGACGGCAAGTTGGACAGCCTACGAGTTTGGTCGAACTAGAGGCGCGCTTACAACAACTGTGGAATGAGATGACGCAGAACACCATTCGGGACCTGTATGCTTCATTGCCCGCCCATATCGCATCGTGTATTCACGCCAGAGGTGACCCAACAGGGTACTAGAATCTCCATTCATTTGTAGTTTTTCCTGTAATAAATGATCCCTTTGCTTTGATTTTGTAATCACTTACTTATATCAACTTTGCACTCACATATGTAAAATTTCGTTCGATTCTGACAACTATTTCTTGGTGCGCAAATGTTTATGGCAATGAGTGTATATGTTTTAACCACAACTGTTCTCCTGTAGATTACTTTTCAAGTTTTTCTAACTGGTTGAATATTACAGGGAGCATTAATCATATCTTCAAAATGAAGTTTCACTTTGGTGTTAACAGTAACAGAAGAACTTATATCTTACAGAGTTATCATTTTTCTTGCTTGTTTTTGGTGTTATTGGAAATCTAACATCATCCAACCGCATAATTCTCTCCAGTGGCAAAATTACAAACAAAGCAGTAGTACTCATTTATGGCAAATAACTAGCCACACTGACAATAAAACAAAAATCTAATTATGGTTTCAAACAGCATATGACATGGAGTTCTATGATACATTAGCATTAATGCTAAAATATATGGTTCATAAGTTATATGATATTTTACCGAGTAAAAAGCAATATTGACCAGAAAAAAAAATGACTACTGCTAACTATCATGTTGCACGTTGTGGCTGACATACTATAAACAGCTCTTCTTGTCTACAGACTGTACACTTATGTCGTTTAATAGGTCATATTCCTTCTTAATAAATTCATTATGAGTGGAGAAATCGTAAACACTGGCGAACATGTGGACCCTCTAACTTCAAATAAAAAAAATAATAATACTTTTCAAGGAATTCAAATAAATAAAGATGCAATTTAAAAATTTTACGCACAATATGCTGAAATTCATCGAGTTATTGTAGAAATAGTGCAACAGTTTCGAAATCACTTGTGTTTTGAAATTTCTGTAAAATTTATCTACAGTGTGAGTTTCTACAGTGCGAGTAAAATTTATCTACAATGCGAGTTTCCCGGACGTCCATCTTGCTGCTCATGTCTTCGGACGAGTCGGTCGTCCTGAGCTTTCGACAGTGCGAGTTTCGTCTGCAACAAACTTCTGAAAAATCGTTTGTATTTAAGATGATTTATTGTCTGTCTTAGATAACAGGCTGAATCGATTTAAGTTCGGACAAAATTTGAAATCTTGGCCAATGTGTTCCTTCGCGTAAATAATCATTTAAATGTATCACTTTGTTGCGTTTTTGAGGAGCTACCTTTCGACGTTTCTCTCCCCGCAACGGTTTTGCCAAATATCTCGTGCAATTTCCATCCAACCACTTTCATAAAAAAAAAATCTGTACAACATTAAAAAGCAAACAAAAAATTTCTTTAAAATCTATTGAGTTTTAGAAAAATTTATTATCGACTATAGTAGTATACCCGTTCTTAATATAAAAACATATAATATAGAAACAACTTAAAATTCACAATCATGTGCAAATTCCTATACTAAATGACATTGTAACTCAATATTCTATTAAAATATTTATTTTGATGTTCCTAAAAGTAAGTTTAATAATCTCTTTTCTCGCTATATAAAATGATCTTCATGGGCCGATCCGAAGCATAAAACATCCTGGTACCGTTTGTAAATACATTTACAACAAATATGAAATTGAATCAATATATGCAAACTAAAAGCGCTAAAATTTTATGGGACCCGTACTACATACATCGCGATGTTAGAAAATATACTCGTGTATTTTTAGAAGATTACACATACTACAAGATATGAGTTTTTAAAATCTTTGTCAGAATAAAACAGATCACGTAATAAATGGAAAATATCAATAATCCCGTAATCTTTAGACCTGAAGGCCGTAATTGATTCCAATATATGCCAAAATGAAAGCGTTAAAATTGAATGGAAAGATATACGCGTACTACTTATATTGTGGTAGATTAGAAGATATGGCAGTGTATCAAAAGATTACCCTTATTACAATATGAGTTTCAAAAATCTTTGCCTAAATGAAAAAGATAACGTAATAAGTTGAAACAACCAATAACCCGCATAAAGATTACCTGTACTACAACACACGAGTTATCGACGAAACATCATCACAATATTATCCCCTAACAAAACAACATCCCCTAACAATATCCTCTAACACAATTCATTTCATTTATTTAACGCAATTCTGTCAATTTCAAGAAATTTTTATGGATTTACGAACATTTTTATCAATTTGGTGACATTTTAAAAATTCGCTAAATGTGATACTAAGTAGGACAGTTGGACTGACAGACAAATGCTAACGAAACATCATTTCAGTACTCTCTTCTAGTAAAACAAAATGAATTTCATTGGTTTGTGTCGTTTTTAACAATTTGGCGACATTTCCGTCAATTTGGCAACGTTTAAGAAAACTTGCCAAGTTAGAGAAATTTCGCCAAATTCATAGATCTGAATTTGCAGATCTGAATAAAACATCCTGATCCCGTTTGTATATACTAAATGAAAACACTAAAATTGTATTAGAAGATATACCCGTTCTGTTCGTTTTCTGTTTCAACAATCGGTTAAATGAATTTATTGGCCAAACACAGTATATGAGTTTATTAACTAAACACAATATATAAGCTTGAAAACTCTTTGCCAAAATAAATGAAAGTGATACACGCAGTCTGTAATTAATATAATTAAAAGAAAAATTAAACCTCTTATTTATAAGATATATTTTAATATCCATTTATTTATTATTCAAATCGAAAAAATAATAAAAAGCATTATCAAACATATTTTATTTAATTGCATTGCCGAGCAACATGATATAAGATTCTTTCATGATATATCTTTCTCATAAAATGCTAATAATAAAATAACCATTTTGATTTCTTAATATTTTTCTTTGTTGAGTAAAAGCTTGTGAAAAATAAACTATGGTGATAGATTGTCCATTTAAATTCATGTTTCAAACAACTCATGCTTTCAGAAAGTGGCTAATTAGCGCAAAACATCTCCCACCAAACTCAGACATAAAGTTTTAATTCACTTTCACGTTTTAAACAAACGATTTTTAACCTTTTCGTTTGGAGGAACCAGGGAGTTAGAGAGTAAAACTCTTAGGAAAAAGTTTCGTTTTTCATTAATATCTCTCGACAATCCCTGGTCTTAGAAACGCAAAATTTGGACTAATTTTAAGTACGGCTATTTCAAAGCTATCCACAAAATTTTATTAAATTCGGTTCAATCGTTCTTCCGTGATGATGAGACAAACAGACAGACAGACAGATTTTCAATTTTATTTACATAGATTAATAATGTATACTATGATTAGGGGCATGTTATGCATGTTTTCCGAAGATTTTCGGCATTTATCCTCACTATATATCCAAATGTAATAAAATTTTAATAAGTAGTGAAGATAAAGTTCATATGTAGTGATAATAAATGTCCTTTTCTTCTTTCGACCCAGACCGTCTGACCTACCCGAAGTTGTAAGGTATCTGTTTATATGGCCGGGAAGTGCCCCCAAATGTAGAACGGAACCCACTGGAGGAGGCATCCATAGGGACCTTCCACTCCTTCCCCTACCACCAACCTCTCGTAAGGTCTTGCGGATCCACATGTTTAACGTGATCGCGCGAACACGGCGACAGTTTGGGAAGACTGGAATCGAACTCGGGTAGTCCGAGTGTAATTCCCGCGTTCTAACCACTGGGCTGTCGTGTCCATGATGATAAATGTTTTGTACCACCTAGACCGTCCAACTCGCCTTAAGGCACAAAGCAGTAATTAAAGACTGCTGGGAAAAACGAACGATCTCCAACAAAATGTCAGACAATGGGCCAACCGCCCCCCCCCCCCGGACAGAGAAAACCGCTGACTCCGCCACTTAGCACACGCTCCGCATAGGGCACTGAGGGGACAGCAGGCCAGCACTTCGCCTAGTGGGGACAACCGCCACCAGCTCCAGAGAGGAACGCCGACGGGGACGACCAAAGCCCCCACTCAGCAAGCCAGAGATCCGCCCTCAGCGAAACCAGACAGACAACGGATGCCACCGATAGAGCGGCTAAGCAGCAGCACCCATAAAACTTGTAATAGACATAGTATAATAGACATTACAATGATAAATGTTTATTTATTTATTACCCAGATCGTCCAGCTCACCCAAAAGGTATGGAGCAGTTACAGGGGACAGTCGGGGAAAATGATAAATGTTGTAGTAAAGCTAAGTTTGAAAAGAAGGTACTGACAGACAAGGTAAACTGGTAAAGGAGGGAGCAGCACGAGCAATTTTTGTTCGACGTCATTCAGCAATGAACTCGGCATACACAACATTAATGTACACCATATGACCAAAATTTAAAAAAAATCGGTGAAGTTTTAAAAAAATTTGCTGTTGGAAAAGTTATATCAATAAATGGGAAACTGCACACGCATTTTGTATGCGAGCACATTAAGAAAAGAATTCGAACTGCAAAACATTAATTAACACAATATATCCAAATTGTAAAAAAAAAATAGTAAAACTTTAAAAAGTTATTGTCGAACAATACGTAGAACAGAAAAGGCTGCGTAATGATTATTCGCTGAAATTCAGCAAAAGAACTCGATCTGTAAAACATTAATTAGGCCAGCATATCTACATTTTAAAATAGCCGATAAAATTTTACAAGAGTTATCGGTATAGGAAATATCAAAGCTATCGGTATAGGAGATATCAAAGATATAGGTATAGGAGATAAATTGGCTGGGCGCAGCGCACGCATTTTTATTTGACGACGTTTAGCAATGTGCTCGACCTGTAAAACATATATCTTTACCACATATCCAAAGTGTAAAACAATCGGTAATGTTTTAACTTACCCCTTTTACTGAACATAATGTATCAGTAAAAGGGGCGTAACACATGCAGTTTTTATCCGATCACGTTCAACAAACTCGACTTGTAAAACATGATTTTAGTTACATCAATCTCTTGCTTCAATAATATAATTCAAAATTGTTATGCTAGGACAACAATAAGGGTTAAATTTCAAATAATAGAAATAAAATATTTTATATATAAGTAAAAAAAACTTTCAAATTTAATAACGTTACGAATATCTATAAATTCCTTTGTTCATTCCGTGTAATTACTTTTCTTCAATATCTAAACTTTCAATTGATTTCGAAAAGTATATGGAGGACTTTAAATGTAGAGAAAAAATTATCGTTCCAGTCGTTCTAGGAATCTCGGTTGGGACATGAGTTCTTTACAGAGGTTATCAAAAATGTTTATAAAATGATAAAAAGGTCTTAATTTTTTTTTATATATATTTCCACAGGAATCCACAAATCATCTCATTGGATTTCATAGATCTCGGTTAAACATCAAAATCGAATTAAAAAAATTTATGAAAACATAGACTCGTTGATACGTGTCAGGATCAAGGTTTACAGCTAATCCCACTGCGAAAGTAAAGAGAATGCGATTGAAATTCTGGATCACTGGAAGGTTAACATCCTTCCCTGAATGCCAGATCACGATGTCGGGAAATGGAACGGAAAAGTCTGCTAAAAATCTCTGTTGACGTCTGAAATGAGGTGTAACAGCAATTGTTTTCTCCCACATGCACTTGGCCTAAAAAAATTCCTATGGATTTTTTCGAGGTGAATTCATTGGCTTCTTTTTCACTGATTTAATAAATTACAATTGTTTTAAATGATCAACACGGACTGAAACTGCGAATAATAAATTGAACTGAAAGATTGGGTGAAACTACCGTGACAAAGAGTGACTCACTGGTGCCAAATTAATAAAATATCACATACACTTGCGAACCAAGGCCACCCATAGGGTGGAGACGGATACCATCAAGTAGAAGGATACGGGCTCCAGGGTTTGCCTGGATCCTCAATATTTTTATACTGGACAATACATGAAAAATTAACAAAGAGGACAATATTAAAATGGAATGATCCCGTAAAAAATTCTTGTAGGGAAGTCCATAAATTGTACGCCCTGTCCAACTAGAAAACATTAATTTTCCTTGATACGCAGTATAATGTATAGGGAAAGTATTGTGGTCGAAAATTCAAATTCGAATTTTCAACGGAAAAACACGTTTCAAGCATCCATACATTCGAATCGAACATTTTTGTGATGATGTGTGTGTATATGTGGGTGTCCGTGAGTCTATGGATGCAATATCTCACGAATGAATGGAGCGTTTTGAATGAAATTTTGTACAAATATTACAATTGGCGAATACCCCCATTGATTTTAAACATAATCAAATGTACGGAAAACCCGAATTTTCGAAAGAAATTTTATAAAAATCATTTAAAAGCTATAACCTTCAATAATGTTACATAAATCATCATTTTTCATTAGAAAACGAATGACATAAACTTTAGAAAGTAAACATGAACCATTCTCGAGCACGTTTTTCGGATAAATTTATCAAAAAATTACATGAAATTAAAAAAATATAACTATAAGGAAATATGTTCACTTTTATATGCAATATTATGCAAAAAAATTGTTAACATCATTCTTGTGGATCTAGTTCGTTCCATCCACAAAAGTAGATACTTGGCAACCAACGATTCGCCAATAGTCATTTATATATATATGCATAAGAAAATATCCTTCTACCCGCCTATCTGTAACTCTTAGCGATAAATTTAACAAACTTGGCTACTAATTTGACCAAACATTGGCAACTTGGTGACGTTTTTATAATGGTGCCAAATTGAGAAACATATCGCCAAAATTTCAAAAATGGCGTTAAATTGATGAATTAAATATTAAAATAGGTTTATATATGGACTATACATTGCTTATTGCGGATGATATCAATACTGATAATTGTCAAGTTAGTATTGCGCGAAATATAAATAAATTAGGTACATGGAAATCGTTTTACATGTTGTCTTCAGGGGAAATACCAAATACACAATTCAACGATAAAAACAGTGTACCGTAGATTTTATACATCATTTTTCGCTGTGAAGGAAATAAAGTCTTTACATTATATAGGGAAACATCAGATTTTTAGTTTAGAAATATAAATCCGTGACAATGCCATGCTCCCCGTGGCTAAAGATAGGAAGAAATTAGTAAAATAGTTAGATACCAATTCAGTCTCAAAGGAAATATCAATCTTAGAAGTAAATGGTTCTATTTGCTGAGTTTACTTCAAATATAGAAGAAAGAAAATCTTCTGAGTATCAGATCAGTTTTTATCCCCCCCCCCCTCGCAACAATTGCACTCTAGCAATTTAACACTCTGTTGACCTTCATTCGGTGTAAAGCTGCTTGGGCACCATTGCATAGAAAGCCAAGGTGGGGTTGCAATCTATGACAGAGATCTGAATAATACTGAAATTACTTTTTTTCAGGACCCTATGACTCATGGCAACTCACGTAGACATATGACGGATTATCCTGTAAAAAGTAAAGCAAGGCAATAAGGAGGTTGTACAGATAAGAATTTGCAATTCGATCTAGAATCTGAAGGAGACGGTATGTAGGAACAATTTTAAATATAGAGGGAAATATCATCATATTAGTAGCTCGATGAGTAGTCCAAAGATCGCTAGTTCGATTCCGCTCTAAAACCTGAGTTCTTTACATGTTCTGCAAAAAATATCTTAGTATTAAAGTCAGTCAAAATATAGGGACGAGAAGAGCAATGTGCAGGAGAATATAGAGAGAAATATAGTTAATAGTTCAAGGCAGCAACAACATACTCCAAAGAACGAGTTTGGAGGACATTGTTGAGGTTAGTGTCGTTCAATGTGGACAGACGGAATTCTTGACCTCCAATTCCTTTAAGACAAATATTGTTCTTCAAGGGCTGCACGTCTGTGCAAACAATGATTGGAAGTTACAAAAAATCTATGTTTTAAAATATTTAGAACAGTATCATGGCTAACGGTAAAATTGCCTATCGAGTGGAGGTCTGAAGGTAAACTTGAATAGATTAGCTAATTTACTATAGTAAAACACTGTTTTGAACATATCTATATAAATAAAATTGAAAGTTGTCTGTCTGTCTGTCTGTCCCATCATCACGGGAGAACGGCTGAACCGAATTTGATGAAATTTTGTGGGTAGCCTATAAATAGCCCCACTTAAAATTTGGTCTGTGTTTTGCGTTTTTACGACCAGTGGTTCTCGAGATATTAGTAAAAAATGAAATTTTCGTTTGTCTCATCATCACGGGAAAACGGCTGATCCGAATTTAATGAAACTTTGTGGATGGCCTTGAAATAGCCCCCCCCCCCCCATAAATTTAGTCCAAGTTTTGAGTTTCTAAGACCAGGGGTTGTCGAGATATTAATGAAAAACGGAATTTTTCCTAGGAGTTCTACTCTCCAACTCCGTGGTTTAACCAAACGGAAAGGATGAAAATCGTTTGTTTAAAACGTCAAAATGAAATAAAACTTTATTTCCGAGTTTGGTGCAGGATTTTTGCATTAATTAGTCACTATAGGAAAACATGAATTGTTTGAAACATGAATTTAAATGAAAAAATCTACCTCCATGGTTCATCTTTCACAAGCTTTTACTCAACGATGAAAAGTATAAAGAAATCAAAATGGCTATTTAATTTCGCATTTTATGAGGAAGATTCTATCTCATATCATGTTGCTCGGCAACGGAATGAAATTAAATGTGTGGTTAATATTTATTATTATTTTTTCTATTTAAATAATAAATAAATGGATGTAAAAATATATTTTATAAATGAACGGTTTGATTGTTCTTTTAATTATATAAATTGCGGACTGCGTATATCACTTTCATTTATTTTAGCAAAGAGGTGTAAAGCTCATATATTGTGTTTAGCTAATAAACTCATATATTGTGTTTACCCAATAAATTCATTTAGCCGATTGTTGAAGCAGAAAAAGAGTGGAGCGGGTGTATGTATCTTCTAATACAATTTTAGTGTTTTCATTTAGTATATACAAACGGGATTAGGATATTTTATTCTTCAGATCTGCAAATTCAGAGCTACGAATTTAGAGGAATATCTCTAAATAACTTGGTAACTTTTCTTAAACTTTACCAAATTAGTAGAAATGTCTCCAAATTGATAAAAATGACCCAAATCAATGAAATTAAATTTGTTTTTCTGGAATAGAGTACTGAAATGATGTTTCTGTAGCATTTGTCGGTCAGTCCATCCATCCTACTTAGTAACACATTTAACGAATTTTTTTAATATCACCAAATTGATAAAAATGTTTGTAAATCCATAAAAATATCATGAAATTGATACAATTGCGCTTAATAAATGAAATTAATTGTGTTTTGTTAGGGGATAGTATTGTGATGCTATTTCGTCAATTTGTCGCAAAATTGAACTATCTACAGTCCCACTTGGGACTGTAGATAGTTCCGGGACTGTACACAGGGGACTGTACACAGTTCTACAGTCCCACTTGGCGGTAAATTTGGCGATTTTTTAAGTTATCGCTAAATTGACGAAAATGACGCCAAACCTTCCATGGAGATCTCATTATTCAGACGATATATGATGTCCATCAATTTATTTGAAGCAAATGATATCATGTCGCTTAGCAACGGATCCAATATGTTATGCGGCATGCGATTTTTATTAAATCTTTTCCGATTTGAATAATAAAGATATGTATATAAAATAAATTTCATTGACATTGCATTTTTGACTGGATAATATCAATTACGGTCTTCAGGTTTAAACATCATTATTATTGATATTTTCCGGGACTGTTGATTCAGGGATTATTGATATTTTCAAATTATTATGCCATTGTTTTATTATGACGAAAATTGTTGAAACTCATATATAGTACGTTGTATGAGTAATCTTCTACAAATGCACGGGTATATCCTCTAATCTACGAGAATATAAGTAGTACAGGTATATTGGCATATATTTTGATATATATTGGCATATATTGGAATCAATTACGACCTTCTGGTATTAAGATTACGGGGATTTTTGATACTTTCAATTTATTACGTCATCTCTTTTATTTTGGCAAATATTTTTGAGACTCATATTGCAATACGGGTAAGCTTCTACTAACACACTGGCATATTTTCTAATCTGCGACAATATAAGTAGTACGCGGTTGCATATATTGATTCAATTCCTTTTTTTTTTTTTTTGTAAATTTGCTTACAGAAGGGGCCAGGATGTTTTATTCTTCAGATCTGCCCGTGCCAGATAATTTTGTATAGCGAGAACAGAGATTCTTAAACTTCTTTTTAGGAGCATTGTATTAAATATTTTAACATAATATTTTGATTAAAAATTTCATTCAGTATATTATAGGAATTTGCGTATGATTGTGAATTTTAAGTTTCTTTATATTATATACTCCGTACGAAGAACAGGTATGCTGCTAGTTAGTTTAATAATAAACTTATAATAAATAAAAATTATTTTTCTTTCTTGATATGATACAAATAAATTAGATTCCAGGTTGCCAACCACTGAAGCACGACTCTTAAGAACAGTGATGATTTTGGGTCTCAAGTTACGTACTTTTTTAATACTAGCAGATATACTCGCTGTTGCTCGTGACTTAAAATAGGTGCAAAATCCACTAGTAGCCTAGTTGATATTGTTCTTCAACAAATTCTAGTAAAATATTTAATTTATATCCCTTAAAAAGAAATATAAGAATTTATGTTTTGGTTATATAAAGTAAACTCCACATTTAGAGAAAAGATTAAAACATTCTGGTCCTGTTTCTAAACAAATATAAAAAAACTATGAAGTTTGGCCAACATATGCCAAAATGAAGATGTAAAATAGCGGAAGAAATGCCTGTCCTCGTACCATTTAATCCTATTTCAACAATCGATTAAACATAATTAAAACATATGAGTTTGAAAAATCGTTGCTTAATAAATAAAATTGAAAATCTGTATGTCTGTCTGTTTGTCTCATCATCACCAGAGAACGGCTGAACCGAATTTGATGAAATTTTGTGGATGGCCTTGAAATAGTCCCTCATAAATTTAATCCAAGTTTCGAGTTTCTAAGACCAAGGGTTGTCGAGATATTTAAGAAAAACGAAACTTTTCCCTAGAAGTTCTACTCTCTAACTCCGTGGTTTATCCAAACGAAAAGGTTGAAAATCGTTTGAAAGTGAATTAAAACTTTATCTCTGAGTTTGGTGGGTGATTTTTTGCGCTAATTAGTCACTTTCTGAAAACATGAATAGTTTGAAATATGAATTTAAATGGAAAATCTATCTCCATGATTTATTTTTCACAAGCTTTTACTCAACAATGAAAAGTATAAAGAAATCAAAATGGTTATTTCATTTCGCAGTTTATGAGGAAGATTCTATCTTATATCATGTTGCTTAGCAATGCAATTAAATTAAATCTATCTGTTAATTTTTATTATTATTTTTTCGATTTGAATAATAAATAAATGGATATAAAAGTATATTTTAGAAAAGAACGGTTTAATGTTTCTTTTAATTATATTAATTGCGGGCTGTGTACATCAATTTCATTTATTTTGGAAAAGAGTTTTGGCGGCACATATTGAAATCAAGTAAGGCCTTCTGGTACGAAGATTACGGAGATTATTGACATTTCAATTTAAAACGTCATCTGTTTTATTTTGACAGAGATTTTTGAGACTCATATTGTAATACGGGTAATCGTCTACTAACACTCGGACATATCTTCTAATCTACGACATTATAAGTAGTACGGGTATATTGATTTTGCCCGTGAAGTCACTTTCTGAAAGCATGAATTGTTTGAAGCATCTATTTAAATGGAAAATCTATCACCATGATTTATTTTTCACAAGCTTTTACTCAGCAATGAAAAGTATTAAGAAATCAAAATGATTATTTTATTATTAGCATTTTATGAGAAATATTCTATCTTATATCATGTTGCTCGGCAATGCAATTAAATTAAATGTGTTTGTTAATGTTTATTATTATTTTTTCGATTTGAATAATAAATAAATGGATATTAAAGTATATCTTATAAATGAACGGCTTGATTTTTCTTTTAATTATATTAATTGCGGACTGCGTACACCACTTTCATTTATTTTGGCAAAGAGTTTTCAAGTTGTATATTGTGTTTAATCAATAAATTCATTTAACTGCTCGTTGAAACAGGAAAAGAATATAACGGGTATATCTTCTAATACAATTTTAGTGTTTTCATTTAGTATATGCAAACGGGATCAGGGTGTTTTATTCAGATCTGAAAAGTCAGAGCTACGAATTTAATTATATAAATGAAATGAATTGTGCTTTGTTAGGGGATGGTATTGTGATGATGTTTCTTCAATTTGTCACCAAGTGGGACTGTCAGTTCTAAAGTCCCACTAGGCAATAAATTTGGCGATTTTTTAAAATGTCGCTACATTGACGAAAATGTCGACAAACCTTCCATAGAGATAGCATTATTCAGACGATATTTTTTCCACCATTTTATTTGAAGGAAATAATATTATTTTGCTTAGCAAATAATTTAAATCTAATGTGTTTATGAGGCAGACGATTTTTATTAAATCTTTTCCGATTTGAATAATGAAGATATGTATATAAATTTCATTGCCATTGCATTTTTGACTGGATAATATCAATTACGGTCTTCAGGTGTAAACATTATTATTATTGATATTTTCGGGGATTATTGAATCAGAGATTATCGATATTTTCAAGTTATTATGTCATTGTTTTATTGCAGCAAAAATTGTTGAAACTCATATATTGTACGTTGTACGAGTAATCTTCCACAAATGCACGGGTATATCTTCTAATCTACGAGAATATTTGATTTTTCTTTTAATTATATTAATTGCGGACTGCGTACACCACTTTCATTTATTTTGGCAAAGAGTTTTCAAGTTGTATATTGTGTTTAATCAATAAATTCATTTAACTGCTCGTTGAAACAGGAAAAGAATATAACGGGTATATCTTCTAATACAATTTTAGTGTTTTCATTTAGTATATGCAAACGGGATCAGGGTGTTTTATTCAGATCTGAAAAGTCAGAGCTACGAATTTAATTATATAAATGAAATGAATTGTGCTTTGTTAGGGGATGGTATTGTGATGATGTTTCTTCAATTTGTCACCAAGTGGGACTGTCAGTTCTAAAGTCCCACTAGGCAATAAATTTGGCGATTTTTTAAAATGTCGCTACATTGACGAAAATGTCGACAAACCTTCCATAGAGATAGCATTATTCAGACGATATTTTTTCCACCATTTTATTTGAAGGAAATAATATTATTTTGCTTAGCAAATAATTTAAATCTAATGTGTTTATGAGGCAGACGATTTTTATTAAATCTTTTCCGATTTGAATAATGAAGATATGTATATAAATTTCATTGCCATTGCATTTTTGACTGGATAATATCAATTACGGTCTTCAGGTGTAAACATTATTATTATTGATATTTTCGGGGATTATTGAATCAGAGATTATCGATATTTTCAAGTTATTATGTCATTGTTTTATTGCAGCAAAAATTGTTGAAACTCATATATTGTACGTTGTACGAGTAATCTTCCACAAATGCACGGGTATATCTTCTAATCTACGAGAATATATGTAGTACAGGTATATTGGCATATATTTTGACATATATAGGCATATATAGGAATCAAGTACGGTCTTCTGTTATGAAGATTACGGAGATTATTGATATTTTTAATGTAAAACGTCATTGTTTTATTTTGGCAAAGATTTTTGAGACACATATTGTAATACGGATAATCTTCTACTAACACTCGAACATGTCTTCTAATCTACGACATTATAAGTAGAGTGGATATATCTTCCCATATAATTTTAGCACTTTCATTTTGGCATATATTGGAATCAATTACTGCCTTCAGGTTTAAAGATTACGGGTTTATTGATATTTCAATTTATGCATGTGATCTACTAATACAGGTTATATCTTCTAATATTCGCGTATATAAATAGTACGGGCCCCATACAATTTTAGCGCTTTTATTTTGCATATATTGATTCAATTCCATATTTTTTGTAAATTTACTTACAAAAGGGGCCAGGATGTTTTACTCTTCAGATCTGCCCGTGAAGATAATTTTCTATAGCGAGAACAGAGATTCTTAGACTTCGTTTTAGGAACATTAAATTAAATATTTTGACAGAATATTTTGGTTAAAAATGTCATTTAGTATACTATAGGAATTTGCACATGATTGTGAATTTTATGTTTCCTTATATTATATACACCGTACGAATGACGGGTATGCTGCTAGTCTATATAAATAAAATTGAAAATAAGTCTGTTTATTTGTGTATTTGTCTCATGATCACGGGAGAACGACGGCTGGACCGAGTTGGATGGAATATTGTCGGTGACTTTGAAATAGCTCCACTTAAAATTTAGTCCATGTTTCGAGTTTCTAGGACCAGGTGTTGTCTAGATATTAATCAAAAACGCACAACTAAACCTTCCATAGAGATACCATTGTGCAGACGATATTTTTCCACCAATTTATTTGAAGAAAATTATATCATTATCCAATGTGTTTATGCAGCAGACGATTTTTATTAAATCTTTTCCTATTTAAATGATAAAGATATGTATATAAAATAAATTTCATCTATATTGCATTTTTGCATTTTTGACTGAATTATATCTTCAGGTTTAAACATTATTATAGATATTTTCCGGGATTATTGATTCGGGGATTATTGTTATTTTGACAAAGTTGTTAGAAACTCATATTGTATAGTAGGTGTAATCTTTACGGAAGTTATTGATATATTCAATTTATTACGTCAACTGTTTTATTTACGAAAAATCTAACACACGAGCATATCTTTTAATCTATGCAATATAAGTAGTACGAGTATATCTTTCCATACAATTTTAGCGTTTTCATTTTGGCGTATATTGGAATCAATTACGGCCTTCAGGTTTAAAGATTACGGCATTATTAAGATTTCTAATTTATTACGTCATCTGTTTTATTTTTGCAAAGATTTTAGAAATTCATATTTTGTAGTACGAGTAATCGCGAATGTAAATAGTACGGAGCCCATACAATTTTAGCACTTTCATTTTGCATATATTGATTCAATTTCATATTTTTTGTAAATGTGTTTACAAACGGGACCAGGATGTTTTATTCTTTAGATCTGTCCTTGAAGATAATATTGTATAACGGGAGCAGAGATTCTTAAACTTTCTTTTAGGAACATTAAATTAGATATTTTAATAGAATATTTTGATTAACAATGTCATTTAGTGTGCTATAGGAATTTGCACATAATTGTGAATTTTAAATTATTTCATATTATATACTCCGTGCAAAGAACGGGTATACTGCGAATATCCTAATAAAAAACTCAATTCCTCGATAGATTCCACAAGATATAGCTCCAATCAGGGCGTTTTCGACCATAGAATAATTCACCGTAAATGCATCGGTGGGGTGTCCCTAGGTACTAGAAAATACTTTTTTCAGTCTGTGGGTGCATGGACCTTACGTAATCTCAAAAGCCATTGAAGCCATATGAACCAAATTTAGGTGGCAAGTTTCATATGCACTCATATACACAAAAGATATATGCACCCATAAAAAAATTGAGCTACAGCCATGAAACTCGGCATACAAATGTCGTTTTAAAAGTTATGCAAATGATCAAACTGTCAACGCCAATGATGTTGTAGGGTTCATGCGACGCGCATGAGAAAGACACATCTTGCAGCATTTAAAACAAACGGTGCAGCATTTAAAACAACTCAGAGGCAATTGGAACTGGATTTTTGTTTTAATACTACAAGTTGTGTACAAGGATGGGTTTGAGATGTACTAAACGGCCCTGCGAACAGTCGTCGGACTTAGAGAGAGGTTGCATCCAAAGAGCTTAGATTACTCCTCGAAGGTTGCATCTTAGGTCTAAGAGATGCTGGTTGATCCAACAGATGTATCAGTCGCCATCTTGGTCGGAGCGATATTGTATTTGCTCGATGTTGGTAACAGTGGATCAGAGAAGGCACATGTAACCATTGCAGTAGATCAGGATGCCCCAGACAGACAAATGCTCTTAAGGATCGTGTAGTCAGGAGAGGAGGAGCCACTTCCACACCAATGACGTCGCTATCATCCATTCGAAGGGCATTTGCCATCCTCTGTGCATCCTGAATCAAAGGATACTAATCGGAGACGGCTGGCAGAAGGTGGGATTGGGTATTGACGTCCTACCACTGACCCCTCAATATAGGCAGAGCCGTTTTGATTGGTGCTGAGCTCGATCAGTCTGGCCAGTGTCCGATTGGAGGTGTGTTGTTTTTGGCGACGAATCCCGCTTCTCTCTCAGAGCTAGTGACTGCTGTATACGCGTGTGTAGGAGGACTAGCCAGCATTCCGATTCCGCATTTGCTGTCGAGCGGCACACGGCCATGTTGTTGTTGTTACTTATTCCACCCAGTCTAGAATATACTAAACCAGGTCCAGCAACTCAGGGGTCCTCTCAAGATCTTCTCGACTCAGCTCCAAGCACGAGAGGATATGCTCGGGAGAAGCCGGTTCTTGCACACATTTAGTACATAAAGAGAATGTCTTATATCCTCTGTCATAGAAGAGTGATTTTATATGACCACTATTAAATCTTGTTAGGATGGTCTGTTCAATTCTTACATCCTTGAACTCCAAAGCAGCCCCCGGGTGGAGACCTCTGTACCACTCATGAGGGGGAGCTGTACGCCAGTTCTTGTTAATCATGAATTTACGTTTGAAGGATAATTCCAAGAACGTAAGTGCTCCCGAGGAGGTCCCTGGGTCATAGTGCCTGCCTTGGCCAGACCATCAGCAACATCATTGAAGTATATGTCAACATGTGAGGGAATCCACTGAATATGGATTTCTTTATGTTCCGACAACTTTTTAAGTTTATCTATAATTTCCAAGCTGGTGCGATCACCAACGCTCCTCCATTTGCAAAGATGTTGAATGGCACTTCTACTGTCCCAGAATATTCAGACATTTTCATTGAAGTCGTGATCAATAAGGTATTTAAGTGCCTCGTCAATAGCAATTAATTCGGACCTGAATACCGAACAGAAATCAGGGTTTCTCCTACTTACACGGCCATAACACGTTGTGTGACAGTATGGGGAGCCATCTCGTAAGACAACCAATATTTTCTAGTTGTGCTGCAAACCAATCTGACGGATCGCTTGTACGTCGACTACACAGCCGATTGTCTCCCAATACTGTCAAACCGCCCAGGTTCCATTTACCAGAAAGACAACGATTGACCATATACTGCACGACTTTCTTAACAATATCTTCTAGGATTTATTACCCTCAGCCATGGTCATCCAGGTCTCCAGACCTATCACCAATAGAATACGTCTGAAACATACTTGGATGGGAATTTCAGCCTTCTTAAAATACCACTGAATTAGCTGACTAGTTGCAACATTTATAACAGAATTTTCCACAGAGGAACATAGGCGACTTAATTGACTCTATGCCGCACCGAATATCGACTTATATAGCTGTCAGGGGAGGATTTACCACTTACTAAAATGTCATCTTATTGTTGCTACCTTTTCTTAATAAAACATTTTGTTGTTCACAATTGTTGTTGTTCACAAACATTTTGTTGTTCAATTGTTTTGTTATTCACAAACATTTTGTTGTTCATTCTAATCATTTGCACATCTCCTCAAACAATACATACATACATGTTTCGCGACTGTAGCTCAATTTCTTATGAATGCATATAATTTTTTACATCATATTATATTATGGGGATGTTAACGCAGGAAAATGAATTCAGAAAATGTATATAGTTTAGCTATAAAACTGGATCGTTGGTTCTTCGTAATCTCAAAAACCGCTGAAGCGATTTAAACCCAATTTGGATGGTATGCTGGGTATATTGTGTTGATGTGAATGCAAAAACTAAATTTTTTAAAATGTATATAGTTTGGCTCAGAGGTCAAATGCCCACTTGTTTTGTGAGAAAAGACTTGGGATTGTCATAGTCCTCTAATTTATTAACAATTCGACAGCCCTTGGTCCTAAAAACTCGAAACATGGACAGGGTTACTCGTGGTGAAGTAGAGAATAATCATGCCAAATCTGAAAAACAGTCTGTCAAAATCTGAGCTTTTGTATACGTAACAGACAAACAAACATCATCAAGCATACAGACTTTTAATTTTATATATCAAGAGATAAAGTCAGTATTTCGCAATTAAGTGCATATATATATTCATTAAAAATATGCTAATACTTCTAGTGGAAAGACAGCAAATTTTCTGAACAAGTTAAGTTTCTGATATGTTTACCTTAACATTGAGGGTGCCAGTTATTAGAAAAAGTTTTTCTCAGAAGCAAGAAAAAATTTATATGGGGGGTTATCCATGCATAGTATCGATCTTTACACAAAGCTTCTTGCATAGAAAAAAAATAGCATTTTGCATTCACATATTAGGAACGTCATGTGCAATAAACCAATTCGCCTCAATGAGATAAATAACAAAGAAGTCAATTTAAGAATTAGAATCAACGATAATATATTTTGAATTTCTTTTTCTTTGAGGGGAAAAAGTTAGTATGATACAGCACATAAAATGCAATAAAAAAAACCCATCAAAGTATGAAGTTTTACCCGCAGAAGGATTATTCTTTTGACTTCTTGATCTTCAGACTAAGTTCGGCCTTAAGCAAAATGTGATACATTTGTGTTTACTTTCCCTACATACATAGTATAATGTATAAGGACAGTATTGGGAAGGGATTGAAAATTCGGATTCGAGTTTTCAACGGAAAAGCACGCTTTAAGCATCCTTGAACTCGAGTAGAACGTTTTGAGGCGTGTGTGTGTGTGTGTGTGTGTGTGTGTGAGTGCGTGGACGCGATATCTCACGAACAAATACAGCGTTTCGAAAGTAATTTGTAGCGATTATTACAATCAGTGGCTATTGGAACTCTATTGATTTAAACGGAATCGAATGTTCGAAAGAAACCCCCCTCTCCCCTCATTTTCGAATGAATGTTTTAAAACATCAATAAAAAAATTACCTGTAAGTACCTTCAATAATGATAAATAAACAATTATTTCTGTAACTTTTTTATTGAGATATTTCACGATTTACGAATACATTTTAGAAAAAATCATTCAGATATCAGGACCTATTGCTAGATAATTGCTAGATAAATAATCATTTTATACGTAATTTTTCATTAGCAAACGAATAAACGAATGGCATTAGCAAGTAATGAACTCTAGCATGAAGCATTTTCGAAATATTGCACGTTTTTCAAATAAATTTACCAAAAAAATTACATAAAATTAGAAAAGTAGTAAGTATTATCCAATATATTCGTTTTCCATATGCGATGTTATGTAACCAATCTGTTAGCATAATGCTCAAGCATCTAGTTCGTTTCATTCATGAGAGAAGATACTTTTTGTAATAGTTTTATATTTTGACGTCCTAGAATTCGCCTATAGTCATTTATTTTATGGGATATTCATTAAATATTAATGCGTTTTGATGCATTAACGACGCATGACGATTTTGCCCGTGAGTGTGTATAAGTATTTCTGTTTGGACTCATATGTTACTAAAATCGCCGAATTTGAATTTGACATATGCTAAAAATATTTTTTATGGATCTTGTACACCATTATTTTGCTATGCAATAAGTAAGCAAAGTCATTGCATTATGCAGGTAAAAAATAATCCACATCATATTATTTTTTATCAAAGTTCTTCCTTTTAGTACAGGGTAGTAAAGTATATTTTTATCCGAATTCATAAATTCATCTCTTCCATTCATATCATACGGATAAGTGAATAACAGTAACACAGAAATAGATATTTAAAATCAAATGAACTGTAACTTAAGTTTGGCTTGGTTAATGCAACGCGACCATGATTTGTGTCAGATTCCTATACTTAAAAAGCAGTTTTGTTTCGTGTGAGTGATTTAAGCTCTTAGACCTTAAGCAAAAGATTCCCACACTTGATTGAAAAGAAGGACAAAGAAGAAGTTAAAAACAGAAGAACAAAATTCTTATTGGTAATCTTGATATTAAAGATATGTTTTTTTTTTCAATTTTCTATAATACATCTGTATACACCTAGACAATGTAGACAAATACAAAAATATCAGTAACAGGACAACAATCTGTTAAAATATGGATCATATAAATTAAACTAATTAAATTTTAGAAAAGGTTACGCTTATTAATGCAGCGTAATTACACATCATTTCGGCATAGAGGTTATGAACATCAATAATAATTTTTTTTTCTCATTAACTTTTCACACTTTTTATTTCAGATTTAGAATGTCACATGAGAATCATAATAGAAAAATGCAAAACAAGTGAGTAAAGAGATTTATGTTTCCAAGACGATAAAGGGGAATTTTGTTTTCTATTATTAATTGAATTTCAAATTCGAATGTTGTTTTTAGTTGCTGTAATTGCTCGAATTGTTGTGTACAATCGCTACTTCAGACATACCAGACAGGGCATGTGAGGTATGTTAGGCATCTTCGTCAAGTACGTCACAAATAGTTTTCCACATCTTACCAAGAATCATCCAATAATTCTGTCTGAAGTGTTTGTATTGTTTCGAAAACCTTAATGGCTTATAGATACTAAATTTCCTTGCAGGAAAAATTACTAATTACTATTTAGCTCATTAACAATAGCAACGTCGCATTGCCGGTAATTATTCACAGAATTCATTTGTTTACAATTTATTGCTGAACGGTTACATTTCTTCATAAAAATAGTCCATAAAAGAAATCGAGTTGCCAGCCTTGCCAAAAGTGGTTATCTGAAATGAAATAATCTCCAGACGAACTCCAATCTTCATTATAACACTACACCTTGATAGTCCTAATTACAGATAAATATCGCAGCACCATTCGATTCATTGCAGCACCAGCATGCATAATCAATTAATTCCTGGATAGATTCAACTAGAGACTGCTCCAATGAAGGCGTTTTTGACCATGTACAAATTAGGCAAATTCTGGAAACCCGCGAATCTCTGTTGACCCATCTTCCGTTCTCAATGTATTTTTATTTTACTTTTTTACCATAAAATTTTTATGGGGGGTACTAGAACTTACTTTTGCCTAGAGACCTCACAAGGATTAAGGCGGTCCTGGTTCCTTTCATTACTTAAACAAGGTTATAACTGGGCGCCACTATCACAACACTTACTCGTAATACTAGGATGGACCTCAATTTTCATCCAACCTCTCAAACTCTTGGAGCAGCTTATACGAACCCACTGCAACTGATTTTGCTGAACGACTGCACTGTACACTGTAGAGTCACGGATTCTAACAAACTGCAAACTGTAAACTGCTGGACTCAAATGAATTGAATTTGATTCGATTGAACAACAGCAAGCAACATCAAGGGCCGTTCATAGAGGGGTAAAACAGCCCAGTGGTTAGCGGGCGGGGATTGCACTCGGATAACCCGAGTTCGATTCCCGGCCTGCCCAAACTATCTCCATGTTCCCGCGAAGTACGAGCACGCTAAATATGTGTTCCGTAAGTCCTTCCGAGGGGTTGGTGGTAGGAGAAGGAGGGTACGGTCCCTGTGGATGCCATCTCCACTGGATTCCGATCTAAATTGGGTGGCACTTCCCGGCCGTCCAAACAGATACCTTACACCTTCGGGTAGGACGGACGGTCTGGCTTGAAGAAGAAGAAGGGCCGCTCATAGGACGGAACGGACACCATTCGAGTGGGGGAGCCATAGCACCAGGAGATGGACAGCACTTTTTTTTTGGGGGGGGCATGAAAATTAAACAAGGAGGAAAAACTAAACATGGACGGGGGGGGGGTATGCGTAATAGGTGTTTGTATGTGAACCACACAATTTATATGGACGCCTCTGCAGCACTTACTATTGGCCAAACCAACATATATTCTTATCCGAAATACAACATGTTCCAGAAAACAATTTCTACTGAAAAAACAACTGAAATTCCTCCATTGCGTCACGGGGAAAAATCTCGTGACAGCGACAATTTTACGACCACAATATTTAAGCTGATTTCACATTTTCGTCCGAGGTTAATAATGATATTTTACGGACCTTGATATACGGCGCCAAAACGCATCCGTTTCATTTGGCGCATGCGCAGGCTCGTTTTAGTCATCCGACGACGGTAAACTACAAATAAAAATTTTGTAACGAATTGAGGTTAGTGACCTGGAACGTCATATAGTATTCCGACAGTCTGACATTTACGATTTAATTGACACGTCTTGAACATCTCTGAATCAATAATTTAGTCAAATATGCCAGTATGTGCACGATAGCTCTAGAACAAATTGAAAGCTTCAAATGAAATCCGGTACGATTTTGTCGATTGGTAACAATAGAACCTCTTGATTTTCAGTGAGTGCGGGTCTCGCGTTGCGGGGAGCCGCAATATTTCGTATATTACGACCCCCACCCCCACCTCAATTTTATCCGTGGATATTGTAATGCCAGAAATCTAAAATATTAAATAATTGATATAAATGAGAAATGGTGGAAGCAGGGTAAATGCGGGGGCGGGGGAGTAAATATTCCCACTCTAAGCCCATTGTCGGTAACCGAGATGGCGACGGTGTGTTTGCATACTAAAGAGAAGGCAGGTAGACCGTCCAGCAGAAGAAAAAGGTATAAATATAAGGTTAAGCAGGGGTCAAGTCAATTGCATTTTTGAAGAGCAAGCTGCAGTAGCAGCTAGATTTGGCCTCTGAGCATGGATGAGTTCGGAAGAGAGCTCGCATGTACATCTGGTGTTAAAATGTGGAAAAAAATCTGGTGTTAAAAGTGTAAAATGTGGAAAAGCCTAGGTGCGCTTCTTCAAAGGTGTTGTTGTTGAGAGCCAGACCATCCGACTTACCAGAAGGGATTAAGGTCACTGTTTGGACGGCCAGGAAGTACCCAATTTACACCGGAACCCAGTGGGGGAGGCATCCACAGGAACTGTGCCCTCCTTCCCCTACCACCAACCTCTCAACGTGATCGTACTCCGCGTGAACGCGGCGGCAGTTTTGGCAGCGGCGGGAATCGAACCCGGACCTACCGAGTGCAATTCCCGCGCCCTAACCCCTGGGCTACCGCGCCCCTTGTTCAAAGGTGTTGTTGTTGAGACCCAGACCGTCCGACCTACCAGAAAGGAGTAAGGTAACCGTTTGGACGGCCGGGAAGTGCCACCCAATTTAGACCGGAACCCAGTGGGGGAGGCATCCACAGGGACTGTGCCCTCCTTCCCCTACCACCAACCTCTCAACGTGATCGTACTCCGCGTGAACGCGGCGGCAGTTTTGGCAGCGGCGGGAATCGAACCCGGACCTACCGAGTGCAATTCCCGCTCGCTAACCCCTGGGCTACCGCGCCCCTTGTTCAAAGGTGTTGTTGTTGAGACCCAGACCGTCCGACCTACCAGAAAGGAGTAAGGTAACCGTTTGGACGGCCGGGAAGTGCCACCCAATTTAGACCGGAACCCAGTGGGGGAGGCATCCACAGGGACCGTAACCTCCTTCCCTACCGCCAACATCTCGGAAGGACTTACGGACCCACATGTTTAACGTGATCGTACTCAGCGTGAACACGGCGGCAGTTTTGGCAGCGGCTGGATTCGAACCCGGGCCTACCGAGTGCAACTCCAGCGCGCTAACCAATGGGCTACCGCGCCCCCGGTTGTTCAAAGGTGTGAAGGACCTTCTCAGGTACTGTACAATTAGAATTATATGAGGATATCTTCAAAAATTGTGTTAAAAAAAACTAATTAATTCGTCCCACCAGGTGATCCAACCAAACTATTAGTTAGCTGGCATTACACCCCCCCCCCCCTTAAACCACTTTTATATGTATTCGAATAGAATGATACTTCTATAATTTGTTAATTTTAAGAATGTAAGATAATTATGTAATGAAAATAAATTTTGTTCCTTTCCTGTTAACCTTTTTAATTTCTAATTTAGTTATCCCGTTATGCTAAATTTAGGTGGGTTTTGCGGCCACCAACGCAATGTATTCAACAATGAGTTTTCGTGCATTTTTTACATGTATGGTTATTCTACTGATTAATAATTAATTATTTAACTGCATTTTACGATAGAGTAAATATATGTAAAAATAAGAATAATCGGCAGAGATATTCTAGTATCTACAATTTTATCCACTCAAAGAGAAAAATTGTAAATTCAAATCCCTTAGATTCGTTTCCGTCTTCGATACTATATATATGTTAAGATTCAACCTTCTACTTGAGAGTCTGGATAAGCATTTAAGAAAACATTATTAAAAATCCGATAACGTTAGGTTCCATACGATAGTCAATGCAATAAGCATACAAAGAGTGAGCTTCCTAGGTCACCAGGGAGGCTTCTTGAGTATCTAAAAAAAATTCGAAAGGGAACGTGGAGCATTTTCTGAGTTTTTGAAACGTAAATTGAAAATTTGCTTACGAGAAGTTCAGTCCAACGGTTGATACTATAAGTGTACAAAAGTTCGACCTTTTAAGTCACTAGGGGGCTTCTAGAGTATCTGAAATGACTTTTTGAGACCCTTCCAATTTTATAACCTTCCTCCATCCCCTCGCTCCCGTGGAAATACATCGAAAATTCGGCTCTGATAGATTCTCTACCATAGATAATACTATACAAGTATACGAAAATTCAGACTTTTAGGTCACCAGGAGGCTTTTGGAGGGTCTGAAGGACAAAAATACGTTAGATTATATATAGTTAATATAATTCGATAGTTAATATAATTCAATTAAATATAGCGACTAGTAGTATGTATACTCTTTCTTCGTAAAGAATGTACGTTATAAAGAAACTTGAAATTCGCAATCATGTGCAAATTCCTATAATATTCTAAATGACATTGTTAATCAAAACCTTCTATTAAAATATTTAAATTAATGCTCCTAAAATGAAGTTTAAGAATCTATGCTTTCACTATACAAAATTATCTTCACAAGCAGATTTGACGAGTAAAATATCCTGGTCCCGTTTATAAACAAGTTTACAAAAAATATGAAATTGAATCAATATATGCCAAAATGAAAGCGCTAAAATTGTATGGGAAAGTGTATACCCGTACTACTCATATTCTCCTAGATTAGAAGATATACCCGTGTATTAGAAGATTACACGTACTACATTACATGAGTTTAAAAAAATTTGCGAAAATAAAATAGATGGCATAATAAGTTGAAAATATTCATAATCCCCGTAATCTTAAAACCTGAAGGCCGTAATTGATTCCAATATATGCCGAAACGAAAGTGCTAAAATTGTATGGGAAGATATATCTGTACTACCTATATTCTCGTAGATTATAAGATATACACTTAGATATATCTGGCAGATTTACTCATGAATTTGTAAAAAAATACCCGTACTATAATAAATGAGTTTAAAAAAAAATTCCAAAAAAAAAACGATGATGTAATAAATTGAAAATATCAATAATCCCTGTAATCTTTAAACCTTCAGGCCGCAATTTATATAATCCAGTCAGAAATGCAATTTCGATTAAAATTCATTTTATATACATTTTCTTCAAATAAATTTGAGGGGAAATATCGTCTGCATAATAATATGTTTATGGAAGTTTTAACTGTACGTTTCTTTATTAATATCTAGACAACCCTGGTCCTAGTACCTCGAAACACGTACGTTTGCATCTACACGTTTTAAACATAGCTGAATAAGAATCAATCGTTTCTTCAATATATCTATATGCCTGTATATGGGCACGATATCTCTTGAACAAATTGATAAAATCGAGTGAAATGTTGGTACTGTTATTTCAATCGGTAAACGTGAGAGGTCTATTGATTATTGGGGTGAACGGACCAGGGAAAGGATCATAATTTTTCAAACATTTCCCCTCTAAATAGAGGTATCTTACACAATAATGGAAGATGATTATGTGTCTATTTGCGCAGTTTGTAACGGAAAATCTAAGCGGCGTACGGCCATGAAATTTGGTACACAGGTACTTCTTGGAGTACTCATGTGCACCTTGGCGTTCTTTTTTTTATATTTTTAATTTCGAATTACGTTTTTAGTTATTTTATGTTTTAACCCGATTTTGAACAATTTTCACATAAATCTATTCCTTTAAAAAACAGATCGAAAAATTCTCTTTTAAAAAACTTTAAATGGAATCCATACTATTAATAAACGAATTTTCATGAATTTTTAAAATATATATACTTTTCGTGTGTTGAAGACGTAATCTCAGGAGATAAGGAGACACCCGGGATATTCTCAAGAATCTCAAGGACGGGGTTAGAGAATTGCCCAGGAGAGAATAAAAATTAAACCCTTTAAACTTCTAGCGAACGATAAAAGACAAGAGCTAAAGGAGTTTCGTAAATGGGATACAATTTACGAGTTACCTTTTTAGCACCATCGGCGCAGTGTTTTTTTTTTTTTTTTTTTTTTTTTTTTTTTTTTTTTTTTTCCTTTGTTTTTTATTATATGCGAGCGTATTGTTAAAGCGTTCTTTCTTTGGCTTTCGAGAATTCGCTGTGAGTTCCGGTGTGGTTGTAATCAAAGTTTTGCATCTTAAATCACCTGCCGGGTGTAAATGACGGGTACATTTTCTAAAAGGTTTTGGCCGGGATTTAAGATGCAAATCTCTGATAAAAACTGCACCCGAACTCACAGCGAATTTTCGAGACCCCAAAAAAGTTTTCACAATACGCTCACTTACAACAGAAATAAAATTAAAAATACTGATGCTTGGGTACACACACGGCTACGCCACGACCGCTCATCTTAAAACCAGTGCAACGTCAGGTATATTTTTTAGTTATATATAATAACATATTAAAATTTTGCGAAAATACATATGTAATATGCGATTTACTATTTAAAAATGAATAAGACGCTAATATGTGCCATTCTTGAAATATTTCATAACATTGTTGGAAAATTTTCTAAAACAATGAAAACATCAATGGTATGAAATAAATAGATGCTTTGCAAATGCTTTTCACACGAAATAAATGGATTCCATTACTTAGATATTTTCACTAGCCGTTCTTGATATATTAGAAATTTTATCGTTTTGCACATAGGATGCTATATCTCTTTAACAAATTAAACAAATTGAATGACATCTTAATGTAATTTTTCCAAACCAAAAATATCAGAAACCAAGGAGCCCAAACCATGGAAGAACCAGTTGTTTGTAATTTAAAAATATATATAATATCATAATTATATTACAAGTTGCTAAAAATATAGTTATTTCATATGTGATTTTTTATTTAGAAGCGAATGCCATAACTTACGGAACGATTACCTGAACCGTTATAAAGATATTTAAAGTATAAATTTAAAATAGAAAAAAAAAGTCTTAAAATAGTCACATTTTCTCCATATTTATAAATCACATTCAGTAGTTATCGTGAACCGTTCTCGCGATATTAGAAATTTTGCTTTTCCACATGGAGCTATATTTCGATTGATTAAGTCGATATCTTTCGAAATAATCAAGCAAATTGCGTGGAATTTGATATACTTATATTGCTCGGTAGCAACAATAAGCCTGTTGATTTTTTGTGAGATCTAGTAATTAAAAACTCTAATTTATGTTATTGTTTTTCACAATATCAAAATTTGCTAGTTTGCAGGAAAACTCATGCTGTCAAAAAATCATATAATCAATAATTAAATATGTTACCATCATCAAATAATTAAATGCTTAGTACATTCTTTTAACTAAATATATGCAGATACAATTGTTCTGGAGTTACCACGAGCTGTTCCCAAAATAGTAGAAAATTTGCTTTTCCACAGGACGTGCGATATCTCTCGAAAGAACGAAACAATTTCCATGAAATTTTAGCATTATTATTCTAATTGATAGTAAAAAATAAACCCATTTTTACTATATATATATATATATATATATATATATATATATATATATATATATATATATATATATATATACATATATATATATGTGTGTGTGTGTGTGTGTGTAGTAAAAAAATGGGTTTATTTTTTTACTATATATATGTTATTTTTTTCTATCGAAAAATAAGAAGATTTTAACTTGTTATTATTTTCCACCAATATCAAAATTTGTTTATCTGTTAGGTAAATCACCTGTTTTAAACACATTATATTGTTTCCTATGCCATATAAGATTTAAGTACCAAAAAATTTAAAATGTCTACTCCTGAAAGTTATACTTTTCTGTCAGAGCCTCTTTTGACAGTGAGAGAAGATTAAAAAAAAATTATCATTTCTAAATAAAATAATCACAGAAAACTAATTTTGTTCCTAATTAAAACGACAAAGAATAAAAACACAACTTTAAAATACCATCCATTCTCAAGAAATTTCATCCATTTAAAATAATATATTGATTCTAAAAATACCATAAAATATTTCAACAATCTTTAAAATATTTTCAAAGCCGAAACACACTATCCCTAGTTATATCCTTTGTCTTACCTTTTGGCCACTCCATGACTGCAGCACGTATCCAAAGCCTCTGTTGCACACTATTTACCTCTGAAGTCACAATGATAATCACTAGCACTTAATATTTTCATCTACAACTATTTTCCTTTACTTTTTGTGACAACCAATAGAATGACGTTCGGGCTTTCTTCGAAGCATCAAGATCAGCAGAGGGAAGGAGGAAACAGGGGAAAACCGGATTGTAATTGACGATCAAGCGTAACTGAACTGAAGTTCAGGGATAGAATCTGCTAAGTAACGTAGAGAGTGCTGTTATGTCGCGATTATCGCATGCTATTTGGTAAACAAAGCTCGAAAACTTCTAAAGTCGTTGGACTACTTTCAAAGACCTTGCATCAAGGGTAGAACAGAAACGTGTGACCCAGTGTTAAGTTATATCGTTGAAGAGTAATTAAAACGGATGCGATGGTAAAGTCATTCAACGATACAAAAAACACGGATTACGGTGGAGGCCATACCAGGGGGCAAAGTCCTCTTCTTGTGGAAGACACAATGTTAATTGATAAATGCCTATATAGATAATATAGCCTATATAGATTAACAAAATTTGAAAGTGAATCTAGGGTGCAAGAGACGGAGAGGATCTATTGGACAGGCTCCTAGAAAAGGCCTCCTAGAAAAATCCTGCTAGTCCTCCTACCAAAGAGAAGTGTGGACCCGACCTGTCTCTCGGTTTACGGATTTAGTTCCGCACCACTGGACGTATCCAAAGCTAGTCCTCGTAGTAAAATACTCCTAGAAATATACTCACTTGCAAGTGGTGACAAATTAAATTTCTCTCACCTAGTAGCATGCAAATAAATTTGTCCCGTAGGGGGGAAGGGGGTATGCTAGAATGTAAGAATGTAGAGTATGACAAACATTTAAAGTTGATAGCACTTTTTGAAGTAATTTTATGAGTCTCTTTGAGGTTAAGACTGCAATTTTTTTGTCTATATGTCTCTCTTGAACCTAAATGTGAGCGCAGCTATAAGAGATTTGTGAGTCATAACCGTGAGTCCTACCCAAATGCGTACACAGACACATTCATTCCACATTGAGAAAAATGATATCTACCATTTCAAACCCTCTCCTTTGTTGACTGACCCCCCCCCCCCCCCCTCTTATTGCGATTCTAGGACCATATTTCCAATAGGTCCTCAGGGACCAAACCTAGCATTTGGTGATACCGGGCTGATTTTAGGTAGTCGAGTCGCCCTCCAAAATCCTGGATAGAAGAGGACCGAATGGGGAGTTACAGTGCTGAGTTTCATTTTCCACTATGAAAGATCCACTAATGAAATTTTTTGGCCAATGGAGAGGCTTATGACCCTCAAAATTCTCCCCTGCCTACGCTTATACTTCCAGGAGCACACCTACGAAATATGAAAAAACTGATGAGGGCAGAACATGACATTGTTTATATAATGCAATAAATTTACTACTTTTATAGTAAAAAGATAATGTATAAGATCCACGGTACTGTGTTTTTATCGCTGAATTTGGCGATTTTCCGGATGACAACATGTAAAATTATTTCAAAGTACCCAATTAATTTATATTTCACGAACTCTAAATAAACAATTATCAATATTGATAGCATCCTCAATAAGCGATATAGTCCATATATTAAAATATTTTAATAATTAATTTATCAATTAGACGTCCTTTTCATTAATTTAGCGTCATTTTTGCAATTTCGACGATATTTTTGTCAATCTGGGGAGAAATATCCCCAAGTTCGTCAAATGCATCACCAAGTGTTACAGACAAATGAAGAGAAGAGCATTTCTAATATACCAGAAGATATACCCGTCATATGATGGAAATCAGAATTTGCGGAGCAGTACACTCTTTCCATTTGGAGTCATTTTTATCAATTTGGCGACATTTCTGTTACTTTGGCGACATCCCACTAAATTTCTTGCCAGGCGTTACGGACGGACAGACGGAGAAATGAGTTATTCTTATAGTCTACTCTTATGTTTTTTTTTTCAAGATATTGAACTTTCATCAATTAGTAGTCATTGGCATTAATTTAGCTTCATTTTTATCAATTTGGCGACATTTTCGTTAATTTGGCAACATTTAAAAAACTCACCAAATTCGCTACATTCCGCCAAATTCATCGCCAAAATCTAGCCAAGCGTTATGGATGGAGAAAAAAGTTGTTCTTATAGCAGATAAATGACTATTGGCGTCCAAATACAAAAGTATTACCCGAAGTATCTTTTCTCATGAATGGAACGAGCTAGATCCACGAGAATGATGTCACCAAATTTATCGCATGATATTACACATGAAAAGTGAACATATTTCACAATAGTTAATATTTTTTTATTTTATGTGATTTTTTGAAAAATTCATTTGAAAAATGTGCAATATCTCGAAAACGGTTCAAGCCAACTTTCTAAAAGTTATGTCAATGTTTTCTAATGAAAAATTACATGAGATATGACTATTAAAGGTGATGATTTTTTCAATTGATGATTTTTTCAAAATTTCGCTAGAAAATCTTGAAGGGTTCTAAACATTTGATTGCGTATAAAAACAATAGGCTTCCAGTATTCACAGATTGTAATTTTGTACCTAATTTCATTCAAATCGCTCCATTCGTTCGTGAGATATCATCTCCACAGACTCATCGACACACAGAGAGAGAGGGGGGGGGGGGGAAGAGACATCACCTATAAAACGTTTGATTCGTGTTCATGGATGCTTGAAACATGCTCTCCCGTCGAAAACTCGAATTCGAATTTTCGACCCCGTCACAGCACTTTCCTTATACATTATTCTATGTATATAAGGAAAGTAAAAATCGATGTTATATATCAATATACGTACTGATATTAATTTATTGCTATTGGTGACTTCAGTCATTTCCCTGTAAAATTAACTCAATGTTTCATTTTCAATCCGACGTCCTCTTATTGTTTTTCTAACTTGTATGTCTTATTCCTAATTCAAGCATAAAAAACTATGAAAATTTATAATCTTCTGGTAACCATGTTTTTTAGTTGCATGCATAAGAAAATCACAAAATACTGACATTTTTCATCTCAGTATCCATCTTTAATAGCTGGTAACTTTAGATCGAATTGACAAATATGTTCGAGTATTTTTATTTTTAATTTAATGTATGCTCTTGTTGATAGCATACTGCATGACCCTGTCAATGAACGTTTTAATTTAAAGGCCAATCAATTTAAAGTTTGCCCTTGAAATGCAAAATGAGCTGTCCATGAATTTTCTTGAGAAAAATATATTTTATAGGAATAACATGTATCTACATCATATGGGTGATTCTACAAAAATAGGAACATTTGCGTTCCATAGTTCTATTATTTTTGTTTATTTTAATGATTCTCGAAACTTTTTTTTAATATGTTTCTGTTTCTTTTGTACTCTATGTCGGACCTTCTAATATCCCAAAACTTAAACTTTGATACTGAAAATAAAAAGTTAGTTCAATAAAATGTTATTCACGTGCCCTAAGCCCCATACCTATGATAATATACATACTGGTGGATTTATCTTAAAAGTTGTTTCCTTTTCAATATTTTTCTACCAATGAATATGTATATGTGAAGAATCTTATAATCACTAAAAGATAAAATGAAATAAAAATATCACCCCAGAAATGAATTTAAAGTTTATCCCAAAGTTTTTGGTCTTCTACTTCGCTAAAAAAGTAGGAAATTTTTTCTCCGTAAAAGGGAAATTTTGTAACTGGTAACAGTGTTAGGAAACAAGCATGAAAGATTGTTGTTATAGAAGGGTGTGATGACAGAAGTGCGCACTTGTGCATTTTGAATGGTTGCAGACTATAAGACATTTTACGGCACAAAACAACAAATATCACACACTTAGCAATAAACTGTGAACACGCCAAACAATGGTCTCTGTCAGAAGGTCGTCTCGTCAGTGATTGACACATAACTCAAATAAATTTATGTGGGGGCAATAAAAGTTCCCACACACATCGAAAAGTCACGTGATCCTTACTTGCATGGGGACCGCAACGCCCAGTGCATCTCTGACCAATGAGAACTTATTCCACCAAGTATCTCTGGCCAATGCGGGAACACCTATAGGGATACATGAGGGGAGTGCCACCAACCAATGGGCAAAAAGATATACAAGGGGGGAGAAATGAAGGATGAGTCAGCAAAGCAATTCAAGAACAACAAAAGAATAAGAATTAATGGTGAAAGAGAAATGGACTTAGGTGAGAAAAAAATGAGAGAGATGAAAACAGAGATGAGTGAAAAATTGTTGTGAATCAGCATAGTTTTAAGATCGAAGGCAGCATGAGTTCAATATATAGAACGAAGGTAGCCGCCTAAAGATAACTGCTACAAACAGCTATACAACCTGCACAGCAATAGCAACAGGTACTCCTTTTATTTCACACTAGAAAATGTACCCGTCGTTGCCGGCGGCATGGCCGTATTTAGGGGGGTCAGGGGGATGCCAAAGCGCCCCCTCCCTTCTGGAAAATTGTTAATTTAATTAAAAGCTAATATGAGAGAAAAGAAATATAAGAGAAAAATGCTTTTTGGAATTAGAACATTCAACCACAACTGGGTGTTTTCGCCAACGTGTATATTAATAAAAACAATTATTACCAAGGTCATGTACCGTATCGTAATAAAGGACACAATATAAACTTACTTAAACATAATGGATAGAGTTAAGTTTTTCTCAATGCTTAATATTTGCTGATGTTAGTAAACATGATATCATTTTTGAAAAAAATAAAAAAAATTCGCTCGTGCTTACAAAACTGATTTTAAAAGTAGAAGAGTAACATTTGTGGTTGCATCTCGCGCTAATATAGAGGAAAGGACATCTCTTGCCACTGAAATTTCTGAAGTGAAAAGACTATATATTATATTTCAATCTCATTCTCCCACGTATAACAGGGTCAATTTCCAGCAATTTCATCACACACTCCAGGAGACTACCGGCGAATATATGCTTATGATAAAACGGCTGTCAACATGCATATGAACATGTTTAACACGTTGTATCTCATTTATTTCTCATCTTTATAAAACAATTCAACTGGAAATGGATGAAGCGTTAACTTGAAATCCGGATTCAGAGCTAATCTTGACCTTAATCTCTATTTATCGATGCGTAAATTTTTCCTCAAAACAATCATATTTTTGCTTACCTGCATTTAAGTTCTTGCGTTAAATTATATAATGCATGGTTTTATAGTAATCTTCAAGTCAAATATGGTTAAGCAAGAAATGTTAGTAGTTTTGCGTTTTAAGTTTCGTCAGTAAAGTAAGACGCTACGCCGGGTTTTCCTCTAAGGAAAATTTCGTATACAGCACAAACGGGCACTATTAACAGCATATAAAATTTCAGTGGGGAGGGGGGGAGTGTCTAAGTGTCTTTCATTTTAGAAATTTCAAAGTTCAAAATATGGCTGCATTAGTAATTTTATAAAATACTATCAGTATGCCCGTTCTTCGTACGAAATATATAATATAAAGAAACTTAAAATTCACAATCACGTGAAAAATTCCTATAGAAAACTAAATGACATTGTTAATCAAAGCATTCTATAAAAATATTTATTTAAATGATCCTAAAAAGAAGTTTAAGAATCTCTGTTCTCGCTGTACAAAATTATCTTCACTGCCAGATTTGAAGAATAAAACAGCCTAGTTTCATATGTAAACAAATGTACAAAAATATGAAAATTGATCAATATATGCAAAATAAAAGCACTAAAATTGTATGGACAGATATACCCACACTACTTATATTCTCATATATTAGAAGATATACCCGTTTATTCGTAGAAGCTTACACGTACTACAATATATGAGTTTCAAAAATCTTTGCCAAAATAAAACATGTTACGTAATCAATTGAAAATATCAATAATCCCATTAATCTTTAAACCTGAAAGCTGTAAATGATTCTAATATATGCCAAAATAAAAGCGCTAAAATTGTATGGGAAGATATACCCATACTACTTATATTCTCGTATATTAAAAGATATACACGTGTATTAGTGGAAGATTACCCATGCTACAATATATGAGTTTCAAAACTCTTTGCCATAATAAAACAGATGACGCAATAAATTAAAAATATTAATTACTCCCATAAAGATTACCCGTATTATTCTAAAATCTTTATCAAAATAAAACAGATGACGTATTAAATTGAAAATATCAATAATCAACGTAATCTTTAAAGTAGAAGGCCGTAATTAATTCCAATATATGCCAATATAATCAAAAATATATGCAAGTATATGCCAAAATACGCCAATATATGTCAATATACCTGTACTACATATACTCTCGTAGATTACCCATGCATGTGTAGAAGATTACTCGTACAATACATATGAGTTTCAGCAATTTTTGCCAAAATAAAACACATGATGTAATAAATTGAGAACATCAATAATCCCTGAATCAATAATTCCCGAAAATATCAATAATAATAATATTAAAATCGTGTTGTGATAAGGTTGTTCGAGGGATTATTAATGATAAGAGATTAATTAAAACAAACCCTCTCAACACCTGATTACTGATCGGACATTCACATGCAATTAAAAGGGAAAATTACTTACTTAAATTTTAATAACTTACTGGAAGGGGACCGTATAGTGGGAATAAAAATTCTGAATATTAAATATATATCAATGCGTTGTGTATTTATAAAATTAAACCATCCTTGCATGTGAGCGCCTTAACAACTACAATTATATAAGAGGCTTTAAGTACATGTTAACATCTTACAAGTTTATTTACGTACCTTGCTTTCAATCTGAAATAAATAGCTACCAAAGTAATGAATGAATATTGCTAGGCGTAATTTGTTGTCACTTAAAAATAATATATATATATATATATATATATATATATATATATATATATATATATATATATATATATAACTCAATAATAAGATTTTTATTTTAATTAGATTGCTCGCAGTTATTTGTTGACGCTTAAAATAAAGAAACAGTTCTTGAACCGAAATATTCAGAATGTTTATTAAATCACTCTCAGTCAATTAATCATATTCTTTATTTATTTTAAGCAAAATATATCTATATATGTACGTGTAGAACAATTAATGCATTCACTCATTGAGATAATTACCAATTCCTTTATTTGAACAAATTATACAATCACCAAGACATGATTGCAATTCCATATCATCACTCCTGCACTGAACTTTTATAATATGTTTACACCCAGCCAGCTCAAAGCTCAGGTGAGCATTGAAGAACTCACTGATTATTTTCGGAGATCTCTCCATAATTGTCAGCTGATACACATAGTTGACTTAATTTCATGCACATTCTCCTTAAATTTCAATCACAGAACAATAGATCACAATTTTTTTTTATAATTGAGCACAACACCCTTTTAGATAAACTGGATTCGGATTCTTCAGGTACTGGTCATAATCACAAGAAAATAAGTAGCTTCATAAAAGTAAGAATGAGTTCTCATTCTCAATTGCTCTTAATGTTTTAATTCATGATAATAATAAAAAACTATTAGTATTTGTATAATTGAAGCTGATTCAAAAGGATGGAAAAGACGCATTACATAAAGAAAATGGTTGGAGCAAGGAGTGCCTAAGCACTCCCCCCCCCCCCCCCCCCTTTAAACTTCCACCTTCGCTTGACCAAAATTTTAGAGAGACTCAATCCAACGGATGAAGAAATCCCGCCTAAACTCTGTTGACAAGTTTGAGAAGCGAGATAAAGGTCAGGGGTTAGACTCAACCCAAATGATCCTATTCCCCTTTCCACAAGAACGAAGATTCTGCCAATTGTCGAAAGAGTGTGCTGCTATCCAGATTTAGTCAAAGGCATTCACGATGAGAATGAAAAACGTGAATGGATAGCAGTGCATCTACAATTTAATTTAGAAAAAATGGACAAATGACTTATTAATGAATATAAAAAATAAAAGCAATTTTGAATAAGATAATTTTGAATAAAAATAAATTTAGAATAATAAATTAAAGATAAAATTTAAAATAATTAAAATTGAAATAATTAAAAAAGTATTTAATGATTTACAAAAACGTTAATTTTGAATAATAAAAAATAAAAGTGTTGTGACGTGTCATAACAAATCGGAAGACCGTAACTGATATAATCCAGTCAAAATTGCAATATCGAAAAAAATGTATTTTATATATATATTTTTATTATTTAAATCGGAAAAGATTTATTAAAAATCGTCTGCTGCATAAATACAGGGTGTTTCATAAAGGACTCCCAAACTTTGAAATGAAACAACTCGGAAATGGTGATCGATAGAAGACTGAATAAGTGATATGTTTATTGGGAAAGCCATAAAACTTTGATGCAAAAGTTTCAAAATTAGTTACAAATATTGCTGACGCTGTACGCTGTAGTCGCAGTACGGATCCCTATAAAGAGTGCTCTGAAACACAGAGCGATCAAAAACATCATGGCCACTGGAGTGGAACGATATTGCTGGCTACATGCAATTACAAACTACACCTCTTAATGGTCGGACAATCTATTTTCGATGTGGGGATGAGTGTCTCTGACACAGGGACCCCGAAAACAAGCGTCTTGGTCTTGGTAACTTTGGAAGGTTCGGCTGTTGAAACGTAAAAGGAGGTTAGAGTAGTGAAGAAAGTGGATGAAGTCATGTATTCCGCGGAGCAACGTGTTTTTCTGGTACTCGAGTATCACCGGTTAAATCGCAGTCCTACAGCAACAAGCCGCAGTTTTCAATCCCTATTTAAAATTGACAAATGTCCTGATGTGAAAACAATTCCCCAGCTTTTCGACAAATTTCAGCGGACAGGCAGCGTGGCTAATGAGTTAGAGACTAGAGTGGAACACGTTGGTTCCAGGCAATCTGCAGATCCACCAGAAAATATCGCGACAGTTACTGCAGTTATTCAGTCTAATCCGAGGAAATACATCCAAAGAGTTGCAACCGAATCCAGATTAACGCCATTCAGCACGTACAGAATCCTAAGGAACACCCTAGACAAGTTTCCGTTCAAGATCGAATGTCACCAAGCCATAACAGTTTAAGCTGTGCGACAAAGAGAAGAGAACGATATGCTCGCCATGATTGATGGTGATGGATTTGATGTTGTCTGCATATGATTAACAGATGAGGGTCATTTTCACCTGGATGGTGTCGTTAACAGACAAAACTGGCGTTTTGGGGGTACCGAAAACTCGCATTTGTGTCAAGCACGACCACTACATTCTCCAAAAGTTACCGTCTGGGCTGCAGTATCAAGCAAAGGCATCATTGGCCCTTTTTCTTGCGAGAAACGATTACTACTGAACGGTACATTGTAGTTTTGGAACAATTTGTAGCCACACTAAAAGCGTTGGAGGATCGCCCAGGCACTTCGTGGTTCATGCAAGATGGGGCCCGACCACATCGTACCCCAGTCGTTTTTGCCGTTCTTGAGGAATACTTCAGTAATAGAGTCATTGCTTTGAACTATTCCACATTTACTGGAACAGGTATGGATTGGCCTCCATATTCACCCGATCTTACGCCATGCGTCTACTTCCTGTGGAGCACATTGAAGGACACTATTTTCCGCAACAATCCTGCAACACTGGATAAGCTTGAAGAGTTGATCTTTCAGGCATGTGCGTCCATTTCTGTTGACACACTACAAAAGGTGACTGCAAATTGCATTCGTCGTTTGCGCCATCTCTGTGCTGTGCAAGGTGCACATTTTGAATCGATTTTGATGTGATTGCAACGACTGCTTTGCCGAGGAAAGTCTCACCACTATTTATAGCCTATTTCTCGGACTCCATACTGCGACTACAGCGTACAGCGCCATGTGCAGCAATATTTGTAACTAATTTTGAAACTTTTGTATCAGATTTTTACGGCTTTCCCAGTAAACATGTCACTTATTTCAGTCTTCTATCGATCACAGTTTCCGAGTTGGTTTGTTTCAAAGTTAGGGAGTTCTTTATGAAACACCCTGTACATTGAATTCAAATCCATTGCTAAACGACATGATATAATTTTCTTCAAATAAATTGGCGGAAAAAATATCGTCTGCATAATGCTATCTCTATGAAAGGTTTAATTGTGCATTTTCAATTAATATCTAGAAAACCCCTTGTCCTAGAAACTCGAAACATGGACTAAATTTTAAGTAGGGCTATTCCAAAGCTACCCAGAAAATTTCATGAAAATCTGCGCAGCCGTTCTTCCATGATGATAAGACAAACATACAGAGAACTATTCAATTTTATTTATATCGATTCTAAATTTTACGATTAAGAGGGGGGGGGGCTTAATGATCTTAGTCATAAAATCCAAGCTCAAAGGCATAATTGTCCAACTGGCAGCTCTTGAACAAGGATAATGTTGCTTAGATAAGAAATTCAAAATTAACCAAATTACTAAATTGTACTTAAAAATTGAACAAGTATGTATACTTAATGAAATACGTAACTGCGTAATAAAATATGATACATAAATATTACTAAAATTATTATCAATGGCAGCAATAATATTAACTGATAATTTCATAAAAATGCGAAATTAAATTTTTATATAGCCCCAATTTTTATACGGAAAAAATGTCAATTAGTAATATTTGCTTAGCGCCTAATTAAGGCAAAAAAAATATTATTATTAGGTATTTTTCGTTTAAATATAAGGGACCAGCAACAAATAAATTATTCAAAATTGAATGGTTTCAAATGCAGAAAACCAATCAAATCCTTTTATGCTTTAAATTTTGCCATGTTTATAAAAAATAAAATGTAGTTCATAAAATGGTCCCCATATTTTCTTACAGCGGAGGTTTACTATACACACTTGTAGTTTCAGTAAAATGCAATAAATAATGACTTTCACTTAACGATATTTTAACGAACTTTTTATCAAAAGTTATCGAGTAAATTTCTTTTTTCCTAGTTAAACTCGTTGCAAATTTTACTGATTGATATATTGTTTTTTAGGCAGGGAAGCGAATAAAAAGTTAAATTTCGCATTTTCATTAAATTTCCAGTTCCGGTGCTGCACTATTATACTACTATACATTCTACACGTTTTGCTGATTGTTTATATTTCGTTTTATTTCTACGGGCAACCGTTTATTTTATATACCTTTCGAACACTTTTCATGATATACTCGATTTCATTCCTTCAAAAAGGTATATAACTGGAAGGTTTTGTACATTTATCTTATTTAAAACATTCGTCAAAAGCTGTTTGTTCTTCAAATTCGTCAAAAACTGTTCTTCAAATGCTTTTTATTGCACAAAACTTTCATTTAACAGTTATATTCTATTTTATTCTGCTTGATTCGTGAACTTGATAAAGATTTTCAATATTCTGTAATAAATTAGTAAACAAAATCATCAAAATATTCACAGTTTATGTAAATTACTAGTTAAAAGAGCACTATATTTAAAACTTTTTATTATGCACTGGATGAATGAGAGAAAAATCCAAAAGCTTGAGGGGTTATAGGACTGTTAAACCTTCAAAAAATTAGAATTTTTTTTTCAAAAATTATATATGAAATTATAAACTTTTCTGAGCATTTTAAAATAATCCACATGGAACAATTCTAATAATTACTGGATTTATGGCCATTAATTATTCAGTAATTATGGGAAAATGTATTAAGAAATAAATTTAAAGTAGTTTTTCATATAATGTAATTTTTTAACACGACACATAATATAACCCTGAAACTTCTCAATATTTTTTCATGAAATTTTCAGAATATTTAATGTACGTTAATTTCTATAAAGTGAAATCTTATTTATTTATTTTTTAATGTTTTCTTGTTGCAAAAACATTTATTTCAGTGATTATGTTGTTGAAATTTTAAAATTGCATAAAATAGAAATATACTTTAAATATAAATAAATTTAAGTTCACAATAAGAAATTTCTTCTGAAGTATTATAGCTCGATACCAAAATTTTTATTTGGAATGTATACATTTCCTTGTAATCTTGCGCGCAAGTTGTCGTACCAATTTTTTGTTTGACAAACCTATATAAATAAAATTGAAAATGTGTCTGTCTATCTGTCTGTATGTCTGTTTGTCTCATCATCACGAGAGAACGGCTGAACCGAATTTAATGAAATTTTGTGAGTATCCTTGAAATAGCCCCACTTAAAATTTAGTCTAAGTTTCGAGTTTCTAAGACCAGGGGTTGCCGAGATATTAATGGAAAACGAAACTTTTTCCTAAGAGTTCTACTCTCTAACTCCCTGGTTCCTCCAAACTAAAAAAGTTGGAAATCGCAGGTTTAAAACACGAAAGTGAATTAAAATTCTATCTCTGAGTTTGGTGGGAGTTTATTGCGCTTAATAGACACTTTTGAAAACCGCAGGTTTGAAACATGATTTTAAATGGAAAGATTATCACCATGATTTATTTTTCACAGGCTCTTACTCAACAATGATAAGTATTAAGAAATAAATGGTTAGTTAATTATCAACATTTTATAAGGAAGATTCTATCTTATATCATGTTGCTCAGCAACGCAATTGGATCAAATGTGTTTGTTAATTTTTATTATTATTTTTTCAATTTGAATAATAAATAAATGGATATGAAAATATATCTTATAAATGAACGGTTTGATTTTTCTTTCAATTATATTAATTGAAGACTACGTACATTTATTTTGGCAAAGAGTTTTCAAACTTTTATACTGTGTTTAGCCAGTAAACTCATATAATGTGTTTAGCCAATAAACTCATTAACCGATGGTTGAAACAGAATAAGAGTAGAACGGGTATATCTTCTAATACAATTTTAGTATTTTCATTTAGTATATACAAACGGGACCAGGATGTTTTATTCTTCAGATCTGCAATTTCCGATCTACGAATTTGGCGGAATATCTCTAACTTGGCAAGTTTCCTTAAACGTTGCCAAATTGACGGAAATGTCCCTAAATTGATGAAAACGACGCTAAATCAATGAAATTAATTTTGCTCTGTTAGAAGAAAGTACTGAAATGATGTTTCGATAACATTTGTCTGTCAGTCCAACCGTCCTACTTAGTAACACATTTAGCGAATTTTTAAAATGTCGCCAAATTGATAAAAATGTTTGTAAATCCATAAAAATATCTTGAAATTGATAAAATTGCGCTAAATCAAGGAAATTAATTGTGTTTTGTTAGGGGATAGTATTGTGATGATGTTTCGTCAATTTGTCGCGAAGTGGGACTGTCAGTTCTACAGTCCCGCTTGACGATAAATTTGGCGATTTTTTTTAATTGTCGCTTGACGAAAATGTCGCCAAATTGATAAAATGACGCTAATTTCCTCAAAATGACACCGAATCGATGAAAAATCAATATTTTGCATAATAAGTACGATTTTCTAGATAATCTCTGTCGTTCTGTGAGAATTAAAAAAAAAAAATTCTAACTTTGTTTACAAACTGGACCAGGATGCTTTATTTTTCAGATCTGCCTGTGAAAATAATTTTGTATATCGAGCCCAGATATTCTTATACATTTTTAGAAGAATTAAATTAAATATTTTAATGGAATATTTTGAATAACAAAGTCATTTAGAATACTATAGGAATTTACACATAATTGTGAATGTTAAGTTTCTTTATATTATAATCTTCGTACGAAGAACGGGTATACTGCTAGTAATTCATATAGTTTCCAACTCTATAAAAAATATTATTTATATTATATTTAAAACAAGAAAGATCAATCATGTATAAAGCACTGATTATGAAACACTTTACCGGTCAAATGTTAAAATGGGAATATATGTCGGATTTTCAATAAAAACAGAATATCTAGCGTTTCTAAAACGTTTTACTGAACAACACAAAATTTCCAAAACTTTGCATGCCTTGGTATAATTTTACCGACTCACTAAACATGCACGAGCTTCATCAAAAATGTCTGTGCACCGCATGTTTAGGATGATAACTGTTCTATATATCCTGGAGCAATATGCAAAACCACATATTTTAAATATAAAATCAATCTGATCGGAATTTTGTAAATGATTTGTTCCACTTGCATGCTCAAAAATCTATAATTTGGTGAGCAACCTTGACACAATATTGACTGATTCGTTTTTCGCTTGTTACTTATTCTCTTTTTTTCATAGGTAATGATACATTACATCCAGATTCCGCAGGATATGAATGATACACGTGATAGAATTTATGTTAACTTCGGATTTTTCTCACTCAATTTTCAAATACATGTGGATCAAAAGATTGTGTTTAATGCGATGTTTATCGATATGCAATCGGATGGATGTAGGACTAAGTACTCAGAAACATAAAATTTGGTACGAATATAGATAAGACTGAGGGGTAAACATAAAAACTCTGGTATTTCCAACACATGACATTCCCTACATAATACAACGATATTACTTCTTTAACAGCGAAATTGTGATGTACAAAATCAACAGTACAGAGGTTTTGGTATTGAATTAACACCACGCAAAGTGAAACTGGGCACTTTTGGCAACTTATTTGTCTAAATATTATGACTTATTTATACTGACATGCAAAATCCTCGTCAAAATGCAACTGATATTTAATAATTATCACGTGAAATAAATGACTATTCTTTGGTGTCAAAATATAAAAGTATTACAAAAGTATCTTATCTGGTGGATGGATAAACTATATCCAGGAGAATGATGTTAACGGATTTGCTGCATAATAGGGCATATGGAAAGGGGACATATTTTACAATGCTTGCAACTTTTTTAATTTTGTAATTCTTGATAAATTTATTGGAAAAAAGAAAAATATCTTGAGAAAGGTTCATGCTAGAGTTCTAAAATTTATGTCATTCGTTTTTATATAAAAAATTACGTGTGCAATAATTATTTATTTAACAGTATTGAAGGTCCTGATTTTTGAATAATTTTTCAAAAATCCATTCGTAAATCGTGCAATATCTCAAGCTAACGTTCTTAAACATATAGCTAAAATATAACGTTAACATATTTCATATAAGCATTATAAACATAACATTTCACTATAAACGTAATATTAACATATTTCACAATAGTTATTTTTATTTTTTATTTTATGTGACTTTTTGATAAATATAGTTGAAAAATGTGCAACATCTCGAGAATGGTTCATGCTAGCGTTCTAAAGTTTATGTCAATCGTTTTCTAATGCAAAATTACATAAGACATTATTATTTATGAAACTTTATTAAAAGTTTTTTGTTTTTTTTAATTTCATTTCAAAACTTGAGTGTGTTCTGAACATTCGATTGCTTTAAAAAACAATAGGTTTCCAGTATTTACTGATTGTAATTTTTGTATTCAGGGATGCTTGAAACGTGCTCTCGAAAACTCGAGTAAACTCGAATTCAAATTTTGGACCCTGTCACAACACTTTCCTTATACATTATAATATGTATATAAGGAAAGTAACAACCTGCTTTTACCTCAAATCTATATGTACATAAATTGTAAATCTATTTGTTTTTCTGCGTGTGTTTATTTGTCTCATCATCACGGGAGAACGGTTGAACCGAATTGGATGAATATCCCCCACTTAAAATATAATCCATGTTTCGAGTTTGTAGGACCAGGGGTTGGTTGTCTAAGTATTAAATAAAAACGCACAATTAAACCTTCCATAGAGATAGCATTATGTAGACGATGTTTTCTCCACGAATTTATTTGAAGAAACTTATATCATGTCGTTTAGCAAAGGATTTAAATCTAATGTGTTTATGCGGCAGACGATTTTTATTAAATCTTTTCTGATTTAAATAATAAAGATATGTATATAAAATAAATGATTGAATGGCAGTCGAGCCACAAAAAAGACCTTCTTGGCTAGACCAATTAGTATCCGGAAAAGAGGGAGACCAAATCTTAGGTGGTGTGACTACCTGGAAAAAGATCTGAAAATTATTAAGGTGATTAATTGGAAAACCTTGGCCAAGAACAGGACGACATGGAATGGAATTCTAAGGAAGGCCAGGACCCACCCGAGGTTGTCGCGCCAGTGAAGGAGAAGATATAAAATAAATTTCATCGATATTGCATTTCTGACTGGATTATATCAATTACGGTCTTCGGGTTTAAACATTTATTTTTGGGGATTATTGATTCGGGGATTATTCATATTTACAATTTATTACGTCGTTGTTTATTTCGGCAAAAATTGTTGAAACTCATATATTGTACGTAGTACCAGTAATCTTCTGCACCAGTAATCAAATGCACGGGTATATCTTCTAATCTAAGAGAATATAAGTAGTACAGGTATATTTGCATATATTGTAATATATTGGGTATTATTGATATTTTCAATTTATTATATCATCTCTGTTTTATTTCGGCAAATATTTTAGAAACTCATATGTTGTAGTACGTAGTACATGTTTAATCCTCTACTAATGTATGGGTATATCTTCTAATATTCGCGAATATAAGTAGTACGGGTCTCATATAATTTTAGCGCTTTTATTTTGCATATATTGATTTAATTTCCTATTTTTTGTAAATTTGTTTACAAATGGAACCAGAATGTTTTATTCTTAAGATCTGCCCGTGAAGATAATTTTGTATAGCGAGAACAGAGATTCTTAAACTTATTTTTAGGAGCATTAAATTAAAGATTTTAATAGAATATGTTTATTAACAATGTCATTTAATATACTATAGTAATTTGCACATGATTATGAATTTTAAGTTTCTTTATATTATATACTCCGTACGAAGAACGGGTATACTGCTAGTAAATAAATTAATAAATAAATAAATGAAATAAAATGTGAATAAATAAGGAGTTTTTAGAAACTAAGAACTAAAAAAGAAGTGCTGCGGCTACTGCGTCTCTGCTGTGAAACCGACTGCAGTAAAACTGCAGTAACCTACTGCAGATAAACCCTAAGTCTCAAAATTTTGAAAAATCCTGGTTCCTAGAGCCGACAGAAGAAAGAGAAGAAGCGACGATTAAAAGCCAGTTGCTTAGAGCCTAGAGATCTACACGGGTCTAATTTTAACATTTTTATCCTTTCCGGTCCGAAAATATGAAGATTTGACCTGGCCAAAGACCGAGAATTTTTCAAAATAATTCAACCGAGCCTGAGCCGTCCGAAAACACTAAAAGCCGGCCACAACGCTGCCCATTCCGATTTTCTTTTTAAATATATTTAAGTCTGTTACCTCAAATAATGATCAAAATTTGCCTAAATTTGAAAAGTATGTACAAATCAAAAATGAGCATTACTATTACTTCTTATTTATCATTTTGGTAGAATAATTAGAAATGAAATGAGAAAATGGCACTTCGCTGAGATTATGTTTAAAAAATTCTCTGTTCATTTATTTGAGTTATCAGTGGACAATACAATATCCGTCTTCTTAGAGCTAATCGGCACCAAATATTCTTAACTGCAGTGGTAGAAAAACAAACATGCCATATGCCACAATTATTAGTGTTTTAAAAACATTTCAATGCAATTAAACTTTCTATGTACGTATACATATATATTATTTTCTTTGATTATGACATAGCTATGGATATTTTTAAAATTTAATAATTTTAAAGAAAAGGTGTAAAATATTTAGAATACAAATTTAAATAAATTCAAGGAGAATAATTCGTCTTATTCATATATTAATTTTAAATTATAACTGCTTGCTCAAATAAATTATGACATAACTATAGATATTTCTAAAATTTAATAATTTTAAAGTAAAAGTGTAGGATATGAACAGAAGAAGTAGAAAACAAATATACATAAAATATAATTAAATTAAAAGACAATAATTCGTTTTATCCATATATTAATTTTAAACTACACAGTTCGCTCAAATAAAATTTTATTCAATATTTATAACCGGAAAGAAATCGACAGAATTGCATTTTAAAAATAATTTTTAAATAAACTTGTAGGAATTTCCAATATATAAACAAATATAATATTATTTGTTTCACAGTGTATACACGCCGGCCGTCCAAATAGGTGCTCTTAGTCCCCTGGATGAGTCGGACGGTCTGGGTCTTCTACAGTGTATACACTACAGTGGCTGCTAGCTAAGTGGAGATTGATGGTTTGAGTCCCCGCTGAGATATGAGTTCTTTACAATGGCACCCGCAGTCTTCAGGTTTGATGTAGTGACGAATAAGGTCTGACCAAATGCCCTGGGGGGAAATGAAAAATTTCCTAGGACAATACGATTTATGGCATAGATTTCAACTCATCATACAGGAAAGCGGAAGAATGAGGGGATTGTATAGATCAGAAGTCCTGCTTTGATCTGAAATTTAATGGCGGATAATGCATAATCCAGTCAAACATAAAAAATATAGTTGTCTCAGTAGCCCAATAGATAGAGTTTCGTCTGTCCACGAGGAGATTTGAGATTCGAGTTCCCTCTGAGACATAATGTTTTCACAAATTGTTCCTATTAGAATCATAAAAATCTTTGCTTTTAAAAGGTAATAAAATTTGTCTGTTTTCACTAAATGAATGCAAATTGCGCAGCTTTGATCAGTTGGTTAGAAATAGTAAGGGTGGACACATTTTAACGGATATACATTTGGTACAATAAGAAAAATAAATTAGGGTTATTCGAATATGCCGCAAGGATTACCAAAGAGCTTCTTTAAAATATATAGAGAGCATTTTTGGGGCAGAATTTCTCAATTGCGTAGAAGGAAAAAAAAAATTTATTTTCAGAAAACATTTTATTTACTGCGTAGATAATTAAAATAAATACCTCGTGCGTGATTAGAAAAGTATTATCCTGTTAGCAGAAAAATGAATAATACATCCCGCTTGGGATATCCTGTAAAGTAACAAAAACGTGTGTCGATTTCATTAATTCGATTGCGTTTCACTTTAGTAAAAAAATTGCCTGTAAATATGAAATAAATATGACACTGTAAAACACTTACTGGTTTCTTAACTGGAAAGGAAAAGTTAGGGAAAAGAAAGTTTTTTTTTTCTCAGTAAGAAACCTATTAACAATATATGTCCTTCAAACGTAGATATTCTATAAATAGGTTCTTTCCGTGTGGTTCAATGTCTGCCTGGGGCCAAACGGTTCACTCTCTGGCCTTTCAGATTTACATGGGGGACATATATCTGAATCATCTGAAATCTCACTAGCTCTGAGCTGCTAAGAGTATTCCTCCTTTATTTGAAATGAATTATGCATTCTTCTTCTATCTAAGTGCAAATTCTGATATCTGATCTTCTCATTTATCTGCCTTTTTACAGGGTAGCGATTTTTGTTTGGATAAATAATACATACACACGCATATATATATATATATATATATATATATATATATATATATATATATATATATATATATATATCTGTGTGTGTGTGGTAGCAGATCGCAAATTATAAATTCTAAAATCTAGAATTCAGGAAGCCGGCACATTATAAAGAAATATTTTATCTCTATCCGTCTGTGTGTCTAACTTGGCGTTGAATGCAAAATACAAATAGAGTAAAGATAAAAGAAGGGCCAGCAAGCTATAGTACAATGCACATATCTTGCAATTTTCAACAGTTAGTTTCGGATTTGATTTGTGGTGAAGTCTTGGAATTACTTGTATTGCATTTTTTTTACCAGTCATACCTATACGTTTCTGAAGGAATGAATTAATTTTAAAAGTAGGCAGAATACCTAGTACAGAACTTTTATATTAATTCAGGCAATTTATAACAATATTTACTAATTTTTAAACCTGTTTGGAGAAAACATTTTTCTACATTTTGTAGATTTGAGCTTGCAAATTAAATATAAATTGACTAACTGCAGACTTAAAAAAACAGGGGTGAGTTTTAAAACAACAGGGGTGTAGCGTCACGACTGATAATGAATTTTCTGTTAACACGTTAAGCGCGGCGTCAGTCAGTGACAGTGAACTTTCCTTTTAGGCGGCGTCAGTCAGTGACAGTGAACTTTCCTTTTAGGCGGCGTCAGTCAGTGACAGTGAACTTTCCTTTTAGGCGGCGTCAGTTCGTGGGGACTGACAGTGAACTTTCCTTTTAGGCGGCAGTAGTCCGTGGGGTCTGACAGTGAACTTTTCGTTTGGGTAACGTCTGTCCGTGGGACAAACAGTATCAAGGTTAAAAAATAAATATTATAATTTTAATGGAGTTTATTAAAACATTCTAGACAAATATGTGGTTTGGTTTTACACGTATTACAAAAAGTGACGACCTGTTTGGTTAACTTTCTGGCTGTATTGCTCCCGAATGTTTTTGCGGCATTCGCATAGCCGAAACGGACAGTGAAATACAATCGTCACCTCGACGTGTGTGTTATCTTCTGTTTATACTCTATGACCGAACACCTCGCCGAGCGATCGCCGCTATATGCCGCCGCCTGAACGGTAGGCAGAACAAGAACGGCTCCGCGCTCAACGTGTTAAACGACTTCTCTGTTGGTTTGATTGCATTGAGTTTTTTTCCTTTGGAAAGTGAACTAACTCTTCCTCTAGAACAGAAAAATTTAATCTTGACTTAACGAGCATCTGAGAATGCTTTCTTTTTTGTGATAAGAACTTAAGAACATACGTTTGTGTCCAATAGAAGAACCCTTTTCACTGCTTTGCATCTTGCTTAAATATATTCATAATAAATGGTTGCTTATAAATTCGCTGGTTAGGTATACACTTGAGTAAATTTGGAGTGTCATTTTTCCGGTTCTGTGATATAGAGTGCTTAGGTATAATTAAGATCCTTATAGGTCTATTTGATGTACACATATGTTGCTTAAAATTTCGCAATCCATAATGTATTTTGGTCATAAGTTAATTCTTAATATTCTTAAGGGCGTTTCATTAAATAAGATAACATGGTTTGCAGTATGAATACATTTATTTTTATATCAGTATAAAGATAACCAGTAACTTACATGGACATAAGTTACTTTTTCACGTAATCTCTATACTTGTCTAGCAATATGTTCCATCGGTACACCTAAGGTATGGATTACAGACTTGAAGAAATCATGTTACGGTCCTGCAGACAAGACGCTACACATTGTTGGTTGCATATCATTTTCCGGCGAAGTGCTTCTTCAAAAGTCCGGAGAGATAAATTTCGGTAGGTGTCATATCAGGGCTTTAAGATAGTACTTAGCCTGTTCAAGCATCTCCCAGTAGAAGCGCTGTAACAATTCGTTTGTATGGTTGGCAGTGCGGAGCCTGGCATTATCATAAAGCAAAATGATGCTTTGGCGCAGCATTCTTAGGCACATTTTAGAGATGGTATTGTGCAACCGGAAATCTTATCACACTGTGGATCTCAATATTTAATCACGTTTCCAGAAATGCCACCATTCTTTAATTTTTGTTAAAAATGTTTAACTTATAACTTGATATGTGCTGTCCTCTAGTGGCATAGAGAAAAAAAAAACAGAAATCGGAGTAGTCCATACTATCGGAACGTATCCATCCCATAATAAATTTAACGCACTTGATAGGCTTTGAATTGCAGCCAATCAGAGGAATTATTCAGAGGTAAATTCAATATTCAACTGATAGAGTTGTAATTATTTTATTTTACTTTACTTTGAAACTCAATTCGCTTTAGTTTCACTTAATAAACAATGACGCTTTTAAGAGTGTAAAAAGGGAATCAAAAGAAGAACGTATTTAAAACATTTTATATAACACTACTAACAATAAATATATAATGATTACAAATTCTTATAAAGTCATTCGGAATCTGACAGAACCCGAAATAATTTTCATTGAATACTTATACAGAAATAAGGAAATAAACAAACTTTAATGATATTATAACCCTTCACTCGATTCAAAGTTTTAGGAAATACATTTGATTAAGTATTGGTAGACTTTCGTGTGGTATTCAGCTTAGTACAAAATTTAAAGCATTTAAACATTAATCTTGAATATTTAAAGTAGTATTCTTAAATAAATTTTATCATTCCCAGAACCAATATAACACTTTTTAAAAAATTCCACTGGCGTTAGATTACTACAATACTCAGCTGAGAATCTTAAAGAATTTGCAAATGTTATAAGACAAGTATTTCGGTAAAAAATATTCTACTTTAAAATAAAGAAATATTTTATTCAGTAGATATTTATTCTCAAAAAGTTTACAATGCAAAATACTGACCAAAGCATACAGATGATTGTTTTCAGTATGAACATCTTTATTCTTTAAGTATTTCTTCATGATATGTACAAAGAATAAGCAAGTGATACTTTAAAATGAAAATAATGGCACGAGGGTATGTATATAAAATAACACGAATATTTAGTCTTGAGGTATGAATACTGGTAATGAACATAGCTACTGATTAGAAAACGAACAAACTGAGGGTAATGCATCGTTACTGTCACCTTTCTTTACAGTTCCATTCTCCTCTTGATTATTCTTAATTATTTCTGCGGCACGTTCTTCGGCATCTTTCACCACAACATCAATTTTCTCGATGGCTATTCTTTCTGCTTCTTTTTCTAGATCAACTTCATCTATATCCTTACCATTTTGTTTGGGCAAGTCGTCACAATTTGTACTTGCTTCATAACTTTTTACCTCTTTAATGACGCTATTTTTAGCCTTGTCTTTATTATCCTGGAGGAGTTTAAGTTCTGCATCCACATCGGCATTCGTCGGAATTTTTTTAGTTCCATTGATACCGTCTACCTTTGCTGGTTTAGAGAGGCTCTTTTTTGTTGGTTTATCGACAGATTTCTTTACACCATTAGTAGTTTCTTTGCTGTTCTGCACTATCTCCCCAATCTCATCAGTCATCGTCTGGCAAGTACTATCCCGTCTCAAGTATTTTTTCACTTCTGGAGCTGGTTTAGTATCCACCTGCTCCAAGGAATCAACTTTTTATTAAAAACAAATTATTTATGAAAAAACGTCTTCAGTCAATAATATCAGAAGTAAAATGAATTTAAAATAATCAATTATTAACAATGCTGACAAATTAATTTCATATTTAGAAACTACATTTGCTCAAGTTGCTTCTCGACAATACATATTTATATAATAACAAAAAAGATGTCTGTATGTTTGTTTATCCGTTTCTTGGTGGCGTGCTAAGAAATCTAAGCGACCCACGCACAATTATGAGCGATTGGACATAAATTGCTCCCTAAGCAATCGAAAATGTTATCACACAGTTCCACCTAGCAGAGCATCATCAAAAAGATCGGAGAAAGCGCTTTCCAACGAACTTTGCGGAATTTGTAAAACAGTACGTTCATTTTTTAAGTACCTCCAAGAAAAGCATTTTCGGCAAATTTACTTCATCCATCTCCGAATTGATTTTATTCCTTCATCTGCGAATTGAAAGTTTCCACGAGTCTAATTTGAATATGGAGTGATATTTCCCATTCGAAAAAAAAAAGAACATTCAAGTAGCGTTATTTATTAAATTTGCAGTGAAACTTCTCATAAGTTTTCAAAGCTCTCACAGGTATCGGACCACCCTGCACTTTCTTCTTGTCCTTGATCGTGGGGAATTTCAACTTTCTCTGTATCATCCGGGTTTCACTAAGTCGTGACGTAAGGGAGAAATGGAGACGCTAGCTCGAGTTTACCCGAATTGCGTCCTCGCAGCGAGCGTTGCGGAGTGGGTGCAACGCTATTGTTTGTTTAACCCAGCCCTCCGATCTATCCGAAGGTGTAAGGTATCTGTATGGATGGCCGGGACAGGGCCACCATCCACAGGGACCGTACAATCCTTCTCTTACTACCAACCTCTTGGAAAGACTGATGGAACCACTTATTTAACGTGCACATACTTCTATTGAACACAGAGATAGTTCGGGCAGAGCTGGGAATCGAACTTGGGTCGTTCGAGTGCAATCACCGTGACGTAACTGCTAAGCTGTTCCATTCCTGGGTACATGCTTATTGCATGCAGTGGAATACAGTTTTTACATGCATTAGAGGTGCACGCGGATTGGATAATATACGCCCACGAAGTGGACATATACGCAGTCGAGAACTGCTGTAAGAAAGTTATTGCAAGGTATTAGCTTTAAATAAAGTGCAGCGGTCGTGACGTAGCCGCGTGTGCACCCACTCAACGGAGCTTTTATTTTAATTTTCTGTTCTAATCAGACGTATTGTTAAAACGTTATTTGGGTTTAGAAATTTCGCTGCGAGTTTAAGGCTTAACTTCGCTCTAGTATAAGATAAAATATACATTGATAGTAGCCATATATACAAACAAAACAATGTTCCACTAAGAGAATATTTAGTTTCCAAGAATAAAGTATTAACTTTTGACGAAAAGCATGTTGTTGAAATTTCGACTAGTAATATTTACAAAAAGGAGGATATATATATATATATAACGATAATATATGTAATAACTATGTAAAAAGGACAATTCAAAACATGAACAATGGCATACCCTGGTACAATAACATTACGGAGGTTAACAATGTAAAGGTTGATGTTTAATTAGATATCCAACAACAGGAAACCAAAAATACCTGAAAATTTATTTTGATCTAAATTTTAAACTATAAGGTAATAAATAATACATGGAAACAAAACAACACTCAAGAGTGATATATGCACATAATAAGCACGACCATCAAAGGATTGTCAAAGGCGGAGGCTCAAAATATTAAAATGCCAAAAAGAAAAATCTGTAAATATAAGATGAATATTGAATACATAAAAATTTCGATTGAATAGAATCTCCGTAGATGTTACTTTTCAAGGATCTTTACATCCACCGAGGTTCCAAATGTGTTTCGCACTGCAATGCAACCACGTGGTTGAAACATCGCTAAAAGATCCGACACATTACCAGACAGAAACAAAAAAGGGAATAAGAAGGGACAAATGGAAAGAAGAAAATAACAAAACAAATGCCAGATATAACAGTGATTTACCAAACAAACAACTAGGATGTAAATAGAATTAATATATATATATATGTGTGTGTGTGTGTCCATTATATATATATATATATATATATATATATATAATAGAGCTAATTTAAAACATGAATAGTGGCATACCCTGGTTTAATAACATTAAGTAGGTTAATAATGTAAAGGAGGATTTGAAATAAAATATGTAACAAAAGGAAACCAGAGATACCATAGAATTCAAATTGATCTTAATTTTAAACTATAAGATAATATAATTAATAATACATGTGAATAAATTAACATTCAAGAGTGATACATACAAACTAAGCGCGGGCATCAAAGGATTGTCAAAAGCTAGAGGCTCAAAATATTGAAATGACAATAAAAAATAAGATGCACATTGAATATATGAAATTGGAATTGGATGGAACCTCTGTAGATGCAGCTTTTCAAGGATCTTTACATCTACAGAGGTTTCAAATGTGTTTCGCTTAATGATACAGCCACGTGGTTGAGACATCGTCAAAAAATCCGACACATTACCAGATATAGACAAAAATGGAAATAATAAGCGTCAAATAGAAAGAAGAGGATAACAGTACAAATACCAGATATATCAGTGATTTACCTATCAATGAACAAGGATGTAAATAGAACACAAAATTCATACCTATAATCACCTTCATTCTTGACGCCGATTGTATCGGTGATCAAGCACAAGAATATATCTCGAAAGAATTCTAAAGTGCGCCATCTGTTGTGAATTTTAGGAAATACTCTTGAAGAAGATTGTTTCTCAATTGACAATTGATATACGAATGGATAAATAACAACTCTAAGAATTAAAGATATGATTAAATATTTTACTAAATAATAAATTATTGTTATATAATATGTATCTAAAACATATCACAAAGATTAATAAAAGCTCCAAGAATATTTTTAATATTTTAATATCAGAAGTATATAATAGCAATTTTAAATTTGATTAAAACAATAATTAACAGATTATAAATTGAATTTAAAATTTTTATAGTGATAATTAACAAAATTATCTGGATAGGATTCAGGATTACAGAATTGTATTACATCTGCTACATGGTTTCTATATTGTGTATTTTCACATAACCTAAAAATCCTATGAAATTGATTTATTAAAATGTTTTTGTATACCTGTTTACTCAGCCACAGAAAGAATGATCATGTATGGGGCAGAAATATGGTACCAAGACCACAGAAGGAAAAACGATAAATTAAATCAGATACAGAGAATGGCTCTGTTATCCATAACAAAATGTTATAGAACCGTCTCTAATGATTCGCTTCAAGTACTGGCAGGATGTTTACCACTAGACATCAGGATAAGAAACGAGATCAAGTTATATAAACTTCTCCACTGGAAACAAGAAATCTGTATTGGTAATGTACAAGTGAATCCTAGTGAAGTGGAATTGCCTTTCACTAATAGTAATATGCCTTGGAAAGAACAAGGTATAAAGTGGAGTATAGGAAGAAGTAGGGATTACGAACTGGAAATATATACCGACGGATCTAAAATCAATGAAAAGGTAGGAAGTGCCTTCATCATGTATAATAAAGATAATATATTCAAGGTATGGCAGGAGAGAATAGATGACAATAACACAGTTTTCAATGCTGAATTATATGCGATATGGAACGCAATAGACTTCATAATAGAAAATGAAATCAGGGATGTGAATTTGTTCACAGACTCAAGATCTGTCCTGATGGCCTTGAATTCTTATAACATTAAGAACAAGTGGATTTATCAATTAAAAGAAAAGTTAATAAACAACAATTATGGTATCAGGATGTATTGGGTAAAGGCACACGTCGGCCTCCTAGGGAACGAAGAAGCAGACAAACTTGCTAAAGAGGCCTTAAAATTACCAGAAAAGAAAGTTTTTGGTACCACAAAAATTCAACTCAAAAGTATGATCAAAAATTACTGTCTAGAAGAGTGGCAGGATAGATGGGATTGTAGCATAAAAGGTAGACAGTTATATAGACAGATTCCTAAGGTATCTACCAAAGTTGCATATGGTAACTTCTACCATATTGATTTTGTTTTGTGTTTTGTTGTGTTTCCGTGTGTTGTTTCCAGTGGAAGATGACCCTCTTTTGTGGGCAGGAGGTGGCTGCTTCGTGTTTGTTTGGTGCCTTTTGGTGTTTCGGCTGGAGGCGGGGGTCGGACCCTTTTTGGGTGGCTTCGGCTGCTGGTTGTTGGGTCTGGTGCTGTGCCAGGTGCTCGGCTGCTGTCGGGACGACGGGTTCGTTGTCTCCCGTGTACCTTCGGGTGGGGCGGGTACTTCTTTGATACCTGTTTACTCATACATGAGTTGACTACACCTGTTTACTCATACATTGATTATCTTGTTAATTTTAAATGGAAAACCCTTCCTTTTGTCAAAAATGTTTGACAAAAATGAACATTCATTATCAAGAGAGAGAGATACGTCTAAGAAGTTAACACTTGATGAGATATTGCTTTCATTTGGTATAAGTGATAAATTTGGGGGATAAAAATCGAAATCTATATCAATTGATGAAGGAGCTATTTTAATAAGACTGACATCATCAATATATGTATAGAAAGTATATGCAGAGTTTATAAAATCTGACTCGTAGAAGTGAAGATATAGATTTGGTAGAGCTGAACTAGCAGAACCACCCTGAGGAACCCCCTTAATTCGCATATAAATTTTATTGCCTTGCATCAAGTAATTATTAAAAGGAACACCACTGGACAAGGTGGTGCACGTAAGATTGATCAATATCCAAATGTTGTCTATTATAGAAGTATTTAATTAAATCCCAAATTAATTTATATAGATCTTTTATGTCAATATTGTTGAATAGGTCCTTAAAATCATAAGTTTTAAATCCCAAAATATAAATAGTATCTAACTTTTGAATTAAATGATAACTGCTATTAATAATATGAGCAGTTGAGTTATCAATTATATTAGAAGTGATTTTATTAAGAATGACCAATACAGATTTACTAACAACTGGTGCATATGATGTATGTGACGCTGTGAACGTTCTTACTGCCTCCTAGGTAGTATTTCGTCATGTTCCTTCCGGTGCTTCTAGAATTTTTTATACTGCTGAGGTTGATCGCATACACGTAGTGAAAGAAGAAGGGTTCCCCCCACATCGTAATACAAATTTTTCTAATGTTTCTTATCTTCATTTTTTCATCTTTTGGTGCCTGTAGTCTGAGTTTGGACATTTATAGTAATGTACTATTGTCCAATCTGAAACAGGCATTTGTTTGATTTAATTAGAATTAAATACTCAGACCTGAAGAGGAATTTAATTATTTTTAATTTTCAAATTTGGGCCGGTGCTGATCTTTTCTTTTATCGGCATTATGGCCGTGGTTTTGCTTCTATGGTGATGTTAATATTTCACGATTTATTTTTATTATTACTTCTTTCTAATATATATATATATATATATATATATATATATATATATATACACACACACACATATATATATATATATAGTGTGTGTGTAATGAATTAATAGCTAATATCCAGCAAACAAAGAAAAAACACCAAAAACAATAAGTTATCCAAAACAATGAAGACCATGCTGAAGAAGGTGGGAAACGGCACTAGGCCTAAATCGGAGTTTAATTCAGATTAGGTAATTTTTTTAAGACTGAGCTTCTAATCCAAATTAAACAAAGCAAATGCTTGTTTCGGATGATGGGAATAGTTAGTTACTATGGATACCATAAGCCCAGTCTACATGAATATTCATAGGAATAAAATTGAAAAATTATTAAAAAATTAAGTAATTCCCTTGAATTTTATACTAGCAGTCCAGGAGCCACACACAAGCTCAGAGCATATGAGATTGAGTAATAGAGAGTTGAGTTGTGTCCCAGATGAAGGGAGGAAGGATACAGAGTAGTCCATTGATACTAGAGGGGAGACTAAAAGTTGAAGGGATTTCCACTGAAACTTAGCCCAGGTAGTAAGAGGTGAAGATAGACAGCCGTATTAAAATAGGATAATTAGAGTGCACAGGAATCACAGACGAAAAGATTTTTACTATAATAAATTGGAGGCAGAGATGAATTGAATAAATGAGTATAACACTAACACCATAATGAGGAGCTGCAAGTCGTTGCTACAAACTTGATAAAGATACTTTTATGTTTCTGAATTTACATACTTTTATGTTTCTAAAGTTACATACTTTTATGTTTCTAAAGTTATATACTTTTATGTTTCTGAAGTTACATACTTTTATGTTTCTAAAGTTACATACTTTTATGTTTCGTTTCTAAAGTTACATACTTTTATGTTTCTAAAGTTACATACTTTTATGTTTCTAAAGTTACATACTTTTATGTTTCTAAAGTTACATTTAAAATTTAGTAATTCTAAATATTTTAATGAACAATAAACTAATCTGGGGTGTCTCTCAAACTAACAAGTAACATCAAAAGTACCCAATAAAAATGTCAATAAGCTAAGAGACTGATACTGCGAGAATAATGTAAGTGTATGTAATAAAATTTATTCAATATATTTCACAGTGTAATTTAATTACAATATCACTTACCAAACTACTGTTTTGCACTGCCAGCGAAAGCCTCCTTATTTCAGCTTTCGTGTCTTCTATTACTTCTGGTTCTTTAGTCGAATGAGTCTCGATAACTATAAGTAAAGAGTATTGCTGCGCTTCATTAAAGAAGGTGAAGAAGAAACAGCAAAAGAAGATAACAAATATCCACTCAGTAATAGAACTAGCGATATAGCTTCTGCTAATATCGATAGGAAGCTTGAGGTTTGCACCCATGGTTGATGGAAAAGGCTGAAATATTAATAAAACATATTAAAATATTATATGAAATGCAATGTTTAAATACAAAAAATTAGTATAGCATTTCTTCAGGCATAAAAATCTACTGTGGGCAGCATGCGACCTCTATGGACTAAAATTATTTCTTTTTTCATTTACTTTATACTTATACATTGATTTGAGTTTTATCGCATAAAAAGGCGCATGAAATGGATACTTATTAGAAATAAAAATACATTTGCAGAACAGCAACAGAAATAACAAAATACCTAACCATAAGTCCATATGGAGAATAATTAAAAAAGAAACTTTTCACGTAGCTATGGAAATTAATGGAAAGTAACATGGTAAATAATTTAAACTAACTAAGCTGTATATATAACAACAAAGAGAAATATATTTTCAAATTAGAAAGCCTATCAGATAAAAGTTCAGGCGAAAATTGATATAGAAACTTACGAACGAGAGAAATAAAAAAATAAAAATAAAAACACAAAAGGAAATAGGTTAAGGCAAAAAAGAAAAAGGGGTAAGAGAAAACAAGAAATATTAATCATGCATAAAACATTGGTTATGAAACATTTTCCAACAGAAATTTAATTTTATTTGAACATCATCAAAATACGATACATTCACTGGTGATATTTTTTAAATTATCATAGTACAATAATTTATTTTACTTGGAAACTTAAAACTTAATCAAAAAAGGCAATGCAATAAAATCGCTTGCTTCCCTATCTCAGTAAAATCAATTAATATTCCATTTATATCACGTATATTCCAGACTCCAGAGCTAAATAATTTTGCTTTTAAAAATTCAGCAATTATTATATAACCCATCTTACAATCGATTGTTTTGTTTACATTTTGCATACGTTACAATTAGACTTCGTTGTAGAAATAATCAAAGCTTAGCGATCATTTAAAATCAAAAGTATTGTAATTGCATAGGCAGAGAACTTAGAAACACAGATAATATGCAAAAATAAAGCGGTTTTAGGACGGATGCAATACTAAATATGAATGCAAGAAAGATCAATCATACGTAAAGCATTGATTCTAAAACGCAATCTAACTGTAATTTTATTAAACATCTCTAAAATAGGATACATTCAGCTGCCAAAATTTTTTTAATTATCACAGAACTACAATAATTTATTTTACTTGAAAAATTAAAACGATGAAGGTAAAAGTACTTTCTAACTCCATGCTTAAAACTTCATTCAAACTTTATTTAAATGACGTCATCGAAATATAAATCGTCTGGCTCTCTATGAAAAAGTAGTGAAATTTCATTCATGCACTTTTATTCCAGACTCCAGAGTTAAATCAGTTTGCTTGAAAAAAATTCAGCAATTCTTATACAACTCATCTTACAATCACTTGTTTACATTTTACATTCATTGAAGTTCGACTTCGTTGTAGAAATAATGAAAGTTTGATGATCATTTAAACTCAACAATATTGTAACTGTGTTAGCGCAGAATATAGATGCACAGAAAAAACGCAAAAATAAAACGGTTTTAGGAAGGATGCAACACTAAATATAAGTTTAAAAAACTTTAAAAATCACGATTTTTACTGTGGGAAAAAGATGAATGCCATATTTCATTTTGAAGTGGGTCACGTGACCTCTTCATATTATATGGGTGCCATTATTATTTTAATTTTTATTTAAAAAACTGCCGAACATATTTTGATGAAATATTTTTCATATATTTTTATGGGATAATTTGAATATTTTCTAAAATTTTCAATAACATTAACAAATAACATGTGTGTACATTAATGTGTGTACATTATGTGTGTACATAATGTGTGTACATTAACAAAACAACATTAATTTATTTGCACAATATATATATATATATATATATATATATATATATATATATATATATATATATATATATATAAATATATATATATATATTTACAATCATTAAATTAACCAATACTTTTCCATATTTATATTGGATTGAAAACCGATTCAAAACAATTCAAAAACCATTGTAAAGAGTCTCACAGACTAAATTGGAACTTATGGTAACCGAGCATATAAAACTGCCTACCTAACGTTAACTTGCAGGTATTAAAACGGAGAGAGAGGAAGATACAGTTTACATATTAGGAAAAGGCCCCAAATGGGTAACACACCAACATCATTCGCAGTGGCGCGTCTCATACCCTTTGGTTTTCCATCTCCCAGAGTAGCTGACCGTAAAAGAGATCTTTTCTCTCTCG